>JANITW010000002.1:32619683-32640376 GCA_027564335.1 Erythroxylum williamsii | reverse complement strand
CCAATAGGCTCGGAGTTTGTCATCTTCTGAAGATAAAAATCCACATGCGCCCAAAGAGCCTCTTTAAATCTTTTGGTTCTAGCTTTAGTCATGGACCATTCTGGCATAGCTCGATTATCCGTGGTCCCGCTTACATCACTACATCATTTAGGAAAAAATTTTAGTGTTACACTTAGACAACTTTGTTTTTGCTTATTATGGGTTGGTAGTTCCTACCTTTCGCATAGCTTCATTTCTCGTAATGGCTTGCATTTTGCCCCCAAAGTATTTCAGGTTGCCATACACTAAAATCTATAATTCAACCCCATTGAAAGGAGCAATAACTAACATCAAACCTACATAACCACAACTTTATGATTGAATCGAGTCCTCAACCCCTCTTTCCCCACCACTTCTTGACTTTCCACCGTTTGAAATTGATTCATACCTCAACGAACTGGAAAATAGCCTCACTCGCTCAAGAAGTGGAGTTGATATTGAGAACAAAATTAGAATCAACACCAAATTCCATTGAGAAGCTCCTTTATCATCAATGCACAAAAGATTTTCTTTTTATTTATGATTTTCAGTATTGAATACTTGAGTTTTGCTTACATACAAGTTCTTATTTATAAAAATTCCACCAACCAAGATATCTCACACACACACAGAGCATAGGAAAAATAGACTACAAAACTTTAACTTTTCAATATATAAGGAGAAAGTGATATCAATAACACCGATAATTGCAAAAGATAACTGAGAGACAAAGGTATGTAGATTGAAAAAAAAGATAAGAAGATAATAAATGAAACAATATTGGTAAATGTCTTTTCTTGAACCAATTAGCTATATGCCTATGGCCACTGTAGGCGTCCGGCTTCACCTTTGATAGGCATTGACGTTTAAGCAATGGATCTGATTTCTAATACCAAGCCCAAAATACCATTTGAAAGCCCACTCTTAAACCCAAAATGAATTGATTTTAGTCTATCTCCTACAAAGTTCCGAAATATCAAACCAAAGCTTTAAACTTTAGCTGTTTCAGAGTTGTCCCTCTTCCCATCTTCTACTCAAAGAGCTCCTAAAACACCTAAAAGTATGTTCGATGTTCGTTTCCTTAACATTTCATTTTGATTACACTGATCAAATTATGGGTTCTTCTCTTTTCTCCTTTTTTAATCTCCCACTGAAACTTAATATTATTTTACTAGTTTAACTCTGGGGGGTTTTACGAGTTTTATGGTTATACCATTGTTTTATCTTTAAAAAAAAAGTTCGCTTCTTCCTTTTTAAAGTTTCTTGTTTAACTTTTGCTTTTCATTTTCTCTTAGCAGTTCATGCTGATGCTTGTGCTCTCTTGTATTCAGCGTTTTAAGCTTTTCAAGAGCACTGAGATATGACTCTATTTATTTATCCATTGCGATAGTTATGATATTCTTGAACTCAGTAGGTGGTTGATTGAAGAACTTACCGTTCTGAATATGATTTTGCTTGCGGTTTTACTAAATCATTCTTCATGTTTACAAGAATACCCCGAAAGTAAAATTTGCATTTGATTTGGAATCTGGAACAGCATATTGTAGGCTAAGCACTTGAATACTGCAAACTAGAATAGGAATGGGACTTCATTACTCTAAGCTTCAAAGAAATTTTCCTTTCTTGCCTGTTCAGATGGTTACTAATGCTAACTCTGTTCCTAGGTATTAAACTAACTGTTTGACCTTCGTTGTAGATTCAATGTTGTATGCACTTACTACTCCAAAAATTAGCATTTCTCGGCCAAGAACTTTTGGTTTTCATCGAAGGAACTATGCTTCAAAGAGGTTTTGCCTGCGTGCATCGTTGCCTGACACTGGGAACGGAGTTAAAGTGGAGTATACTCCTTGGCTAATTGTTGGATTGGGAAACCCTGGAAATAAGTACTATGGCACTAGGCACAATGTAACTGAATGCACATATCAATATATGGGCCTTAATACTTTTCATCCTAGATTGGTGATTTTGTAATATTATCTTCACCAGGTTGGATTTGAAATGATTGATAAAATTTCTCAAAGAGAAGGAGTTGTGTTGAACACAATACAGTCAAAGGCTCTTATTGGAATAGGTTGTTAAGTTTAACGACATTTACTGATTCTTGACTAATTCTTTTGCTCCTCTTTATATTTATTTATTTATCTATTGTTTCCTCTCTTCCTTCTAAGTTTTTCCATCTGTATTGAGCTCGTTGTTTATTCAAAATTTTGGTCCAACCAGTACAGGTTGCATTGGAGAGGTGCCAATTGTCTTGGCAAAACCTCAGGCATATATGAATTTCAGTGGTGAATCGGTTAGTTCCATGTCTTCTCTTATAAAGGGGCTTTACATTTTGTAATGGAAAGCGTTTAGTTTGGCATTATGACAATCATAAATCACATGGTCCAAATAATTCGGAAACTAAATCTTTGTTTATTGGGATGAAAAGAAGAGGGAGAGGGTAGGGAATTATATTGAACTCTAATCCTACTTCTCAGAATATTCCCTGCCATCAATTTGTTCCTCTCTCTAGTCAACATGGTTAAACCCATGGAATGTTTTGTCATTGATGTGTATTGCAATGCTTTGTCAAATATAGAATTTGATAGCAGATGGTGTTCATCTCTTTGATTTATGGAATGTTTTATTGTGGATTTAAGTTCCTGAAAGTGAGCGGTTGTTGATATTTTCTAAACTTGTGAAGCAAGATTGATGTCTATATAGTGCATTGTAGAGCATCTATTTTTTTTAGTGTCTGAGCTTGAATGGATAAAAATCGATAAATTGTAGATCTGTCTTTACCTTGCACAATGCTATATCTGCTGTATGCGATGTATTTGGAATCCTTACATTCTAGTTTATGCCACCTGTGAAGCAGTAGCCATTTGATTTATAGACCCTTTTCTAAGTGAGCATGGATTTTCATGTCCTTTATTAATATATATGATTTCATCTGTTGTAATCATCAATATGATTTTGCAACTTGAGGCCCCTATCCTGAATTTTTATCTTTTATGGTTGTACTGTTGGTTGTCTAACCTTATCTCGCTGCAACAATTCATCCTAAGCTTTATTGTTATCATAATATCTTGAAGGTTGGACCTCTTGCTGCATATTATCAAGTGCCTCTCCGTCACATTTTATTGGTATTTTCCTTTTTGTCCTCGTGCATTTTGTTAGTTAATTGCTTTTATATGTCGTTCTAGTATTTGACTATTTACTGTTCACCTGACCTGAAGGTTTATGATGACATGAACTTACCAAATGGTATATTGAGACTTCAACAAAAAGGTGGACATGCCCATCATAATGGGTACGCATGCCTCTCTGCCTGAGTTCCATTAATGAGTTTTTTCTCCTTTGTGCTTTACCTTAGATGTCTTACTAGTTCAAGATCCTGTGGTATAAACATGGTTATCTAACAACATTTTTCTACTTGAGTTAGCTTTTGCCACTCAAGTGATGTTTCTGTCTCTCTCTCCCTCCCTCCCTCAGATTTGAAGCTTCAAAAGTTTCATTCTGGCTTTTATTTCCGATTTGAAAATATTTCTGTGTTCTTTTGTTTACATCATGAATTTTCATATGAACATTTGGGTAAGAGGAACCAGTTATTTGATTTCTTGTACTTGTGCAAGAATTTTAACTCTTCTCTTTCAAAAATTATAGCAAGAAGTCAAGTATGTAGATATAATCCCAGTGATATGGCCGCACAACATAAATTCATATACCAAGAGAAATTTGATGTTGATGCACAAAGAAGAAGCATTATGGCAGAGAGCATAGCAAAATAAAGAAACAAGGGATTTCAGTATATAACTTATAAACATGTTTTTTAGTTGACAAGAAGATAGAAATAGTTCCACTCAGGTAACGTAATATGTAAGTTAACGGCTGGCTAATTAAAATGGGCCTCAGTTTAATGTTAAATAGGACGAGAAACATTAATGCAATTAAGTATCATGATTCTAACAACTTTGTTCTTTAGGTTGTTTATGCTTCTATTCAGTCATAATTGCATTAAATCTTTCTTGTTCTCCATCAACAGTACTCCACAAGGACTTTTAGGTATGTATTCTATTAAATTACAACTTCTTCATGATGAATTGAAGTAAGTTACCCATTCGATCCACTCGTATCAATTTAACTGGAAGAGCCTGCATTGTGACGCTTCCAAAGAGCATCTGTTGGTTTGTTGCAATTGTGGAAGTCATAACTCAGAGAGATCTAGATTTTTATTTTCCATCTCTGTGTGCAGAGTGAAGAGTGTGATTGATCATTTAGATGGTTGCCGTGGATTTCCTCGGTTGTGTATAGGTAGGTCATTAATTCCTGGCTTATTTTTGACGTAAAACATTGTTATTCAACATCAAAAAGTGTTATCTATATTGGAAATTTAGAATTTTGAATATATTTCCGTCCTTGCAGGGATTGGGGATCCTCCTGGCACTATGGACATGAAGGCTTTTCTCTTGCAGAAGTTTAGTTCCACAGAGAGACAGCAAGTATGTTGCTTCTTTTATTATATCGCCTAGTACTTACTCCCATGTTTTAAACTTGATTTACTGTAGTTGTAAACTGCATTCTAGTCAAGCTGTCTTCACTGAATCATGCCTGGGATAAAGCAACTTTCGTGGCATTGCTTCAACTTTCTTACCGTGAATTGCTATTTTAACAGATTGATGCAGCATTGGAACAAGGGATTGATGCTGTGAGGAACTTGGTCCGTCATGGGTTTAACCGTAATATTACAAGATTCAATCTAGGGCAGAAATACAAGTATCATAGAGTTTGAAGCTGGCGAAAAAGATGGCAGGCCGTTAAGTTTGTGCAAACTTATAATTGAAATTTCTGAAAACTCGAGCTTTCTGAATCACAAGACTACCGCAATTCCTTCTTAGTCATCGTAGGTTCATATGTATCTCCCTTTTCTTTTTCCTCAACTATTGAAATTTCCCTGTAAGGTCCAATGTAAATGCCGAAGTGAGTTTGATTGAAACGTGAACTCCCCTTTTGAAGATTTGTACTGAGAAGATTTGTACGGGCTAAATCGGACCGTTTCATGCTTCGATTTATCAGTTCTTCGATCCGACTGATCGGTTCGGTCTAATTTTTAAAACACTGGATAAAACACAGAAATGGCTCTTTGAGCATTGGACTGGATGATATTTTAAGGGCATTTTCCTTTGATAAAACGGAAACGAAAACGTGAAGGCACGAAATGGCCGCCCTGGAAAGAACAGGATATAAGACTAAAAGTTGACCCTTCCAATGATACTATTTAGATCCCACAAAATCCTGCTTACTCACTCCAAATCGCGTCCAGCCAAAAACCATCGATCACCTCCACTAGAATCCAGTGCCATTCAACCTTTCAGTAGCATCTACTAAAGGGCCCCACTTGAACAATAACGTTGAAGTTTTTTTTTTAATATATATAAAAGGGAGAAAGCACAGCCTAAAAGGGAGACAAAAGTGCATTCCCAGTTCTTTTAGACCGTTGCAAAATCAAATTGTTTAAGCGATCACCCAGAAAGCAGCCCAACCCCCAATGAAGAAAACTACAAAAGCAATTAAAGCACTTATCAAGCCGACCCATCTTCCAAAACCATCAACAATGGCCGAAAATCCTTCTCTCCACTCTCTTGATCCTGTCTCTCTAATCTTAGCTCAGAATTCATCGAATTCTCACCAGCCACTTGCCCTCAAACTCATGACGGAGAGCTACATCACGGAGAGAGGACCAAGATACAAAGCATATGCAGAGTTGAGAGAATCTAAGCTGAGAATGAAGAGCTTAAGGTTACAAGAAGAAGAGGAGTGTAAAATCATCAAACAAACCCCACCAAAGAAACAGGTCAAGTTTCAAGAAAACTTGACCAATTCAAGAAAAGGGTCTTCTTTTTTGGCCCAGTCAGTGCCTGATTTCTCTGCCACGTTGAGAAAAGAGAACAGAAAACCACCACTAGAGTTGACACCCCCATCAAAGAACTCGTCAAAGGTTAAAGGAATTCTGTCGAACTCAAGAGGGAGCAAGTCGGCTAATGCAGGAGAGAAAAAGAATGTCAATGGTGGGCTCATAGCGAGAAAGAGCTATGCAACCATTCAGGAACTGAAGGGATTGTGTACTTCTGCATCCAATGCCATTAATGGCGAAGACAGGAGAGGAAGAGGTGGGAAAACTGTTTTGGGGTACAGACAATTCTAAAGTAGTTGTCGAACACTCCCGCAGTTCATGTGCGATGGCTTTTTTCAAAGCTTTGGTTTATTAATTTGATTGCTTTTTGATATTTTATTTGTCTTAAAATCACCAACATCGCTGGTGTACTATTGTCTAGTAATCATTTTTTGTTGCTACAAAGAACAATTTCACTTGAATGAGTTGACAGAAACGCTGTTGAGGTCTATGCTGCTGTTCTTTTATTGATGGATGTAAAGTTCCGGATGTAATCATGTTTCACATATGATTATAATACACACGAGTGATAAGAATGGTTTTTGGGAACTTGAGATGTCAATTTCCAACAACATTGTTTCAAATTCGGAACTGCTGTTGGATGTGGCGTTGTTTATGTTTCTTACGCCTGAGAAAGCTCGAGACTTTTATCAGAACCAAACTACCCCTCATTATTGGTTTAGCCAGGACGCAGCAATCAAGATTTAGACCCTTTGTTTTTACTTGTGGTTTTGTTTGTTAGCTGACTTTCATTAATTGTGATCAATCGATCCTGATATTGGTTTGTGATCCATCTTTTTATACTCACATTGATACAAGAGATGTTCTGCATTTACTAGCATTCATTGTGTAATTAATTAAGGTTGCATCTCTCGAGTTTAGGTTCAAAATAAACTCATTATAACAGTACTAATCTAGCTACCGTGACAATCAAATTAAGGTTGCATCTCTTGTGTAGGTTCGATATGCGATGCTGTAATCAGAAACATCTGAAAGTTTCATGATCCATTCCATCTCTCAAGTAAAAAGAGCATCATGTATTTGCTTGTTGGTCTCAAAATTCTGTCACAAATTTTTCTCCTTCTCTATCCTAACAACGTATGTGACTGGCTTTTTCCGGTGAAATATCTATTAAATGTTTACTGCAAAATTATGATTTTGTTTTGTTAGTTTCTTGATTGTTAATGGAACGAAGGCGTTGATAATTCACTCAACGGTAAGCTTCTTATTCAAATACTGAGGGATAAGTAACGATCGATCACAACGGCAATTCCAAGGTTGAGGGTGATGTGGATCTGTCCTTGGAAAACATACCGTCAGGAATTCCCAACTATTTTGTCTAGTTATCCATGAACGCACGTTCAGGTTTCAGTATACAACATCTACATCATCCTACAGCTTTTCCAGGTTATGATCACCCTTCAGTTGGAAAACAAAAAAAGAAATGATCAAATCACTCGAGGCCCAAAGAAACGGGTTAAGTTGCTTACATGATAATCAAAAAGAGGTTACGATGTGCAGGATCTATAGACATTTCAACAGGTTCCCAAGCAGCATTCCCAAAGATCTATCACGATTTCCTGGACCAACATTTCAAGTATGTCCCAGTCAACTTCACTGCCAGTTTCAAATGCTTCAATTCCAAAGTCAGTCCATTTCCCTAATGAGTGACTCATCTCCCACTCTATTATTTCATCCGGGATCATCCCTGCCAAACTTGTCCACCTTTTAACCTCCTCCTCGACCTCTTGAATCAGCATGTCAGCATTCTTGCAGAACTTGACTCTTTTCCATGTTCTAAACCCAGAATTGCTGTACCGACCATATTTCGAATCTAAGCACTCTATTAAACAGTCGAAAAGGAACCTTCTAACAATTTTATCATCTTTGCTCTCACTGAAACCAAGAAGATGACTAAATTTTGTCCACTGGACACCATGGACTGATTCAAGTTCGTCAAGTAGGACAGGTCCTACGAGAAAACTTCTCATTCTATCGGAATTTTGGAGAGCCGCATTCCCAAACAAAAGTTCAGCTTTCAGGATAACCTCCTTCGCATGGGTGAGCTTGTCATCTGTTAGCCCACCACCTGCAAGATTGATGCTCTGCAATATCCTAGATATGTAGCTAAGAAGGTTAGTCACTATCTTGCCCCCTGTCATCCCTTCGTTCATCAATGTTACTGAATCCAGAATATCAGTCTCTATTTCTTCAGGAGGTGGCTGATTGTAAGAGTAATCCATAGCGTCAAGGGGCAGCAGTTGTCCTAAATTAAATTTTAAACATCAAAGGAGCATATTAATCACCAAATTTATTTATTTATTTTGCAATTTCAACATTTAAAAAACAAGAGGAAACAATAAAATTAGCATGAAATGGATCAACTTGTTTACCTGAATTGTCATCCAGACTGCTAGATAAGCAACTATCATTGAAGAAGGAAGCTTCAAGAACAGATGCAGGACTCAGATGTTCACCTTGACGTGTTAATCTAATCGAAGGGCCATCGCTCATTTTTTCACTCTGAGGAAAGCAACAACAGAAACCAGACTTGTGTGAGGCACATTGCAGAAGCCCACATAAACTTCCGAAGTAGAACGTGAAAAGTTGGGGCCAACATAAAGATAAGTTCAGACTAGACTTTAGCAGGAATGGCAATTTCTTTGACAGAAAGAAAGAAAGAAAATCCATCTATGGTAATATCGGTGCCAACATTAACTCTTTCACTCATTAGTCATTGCCATTCACGTTAGCCATGCGGAAGCTTGTGCGGTGAACAAAGTTGAAGGGCTTAATTTATGATTCTTCAAAAGTTAAAATGATCAGCATTATAAATGAGCGAACAATTAGGGAAAACTTTAAGACCTTAGTCATCATGGGGAAGTACCAATTGTCAAAGCAACAACTTAATGCCAAAATCCACAATCAGTTCACCACCATCACATTCTACTTAATCTAAAGTTTCAGGCCAGTCTTGGCCAATTCAGCAAAGTAATTAGTCCTATGGAGAAAGTTAAAATCCACCATTCACAAGAGATGCAAACTAAAACAGTTAAGACAGACGTAGGTTTCTTAAAATCATTGTAAATAAATTGATTTTTAGGAATATACTTTAGCGTCCACAAAGCAAGAAAAATGCAGAAAAATCCCAAAGGCATTAAGAGATAGTGCAGTCATAGTGTCAGTGAATGGTGAATAAAACCTGGGACACCCAATTATCAGGAAGGATAGGATTTTCCGCATTCAATGCAGATATTAGTTCTTGGAGAATCATAGCAATGGATCTCTTGGGAATATTGCCACCAGAAGCAAATTCATCATCTTCTTGAGATATCAATTCCTTTAATTTTTGTTCCAAAAGCAAGCCTAAAGCATCTCCTCTTAAAGGACAATGCGTCTGGAAATATGCCTTGTTACTAGTTTCCTCCAAAGCAGCTACTTTTTGATGTGAAGGATTCACATCTATTTGGTCAAGCCTCCCTCTGATATCTGCGGAAATACTAGTCTTCTGCTTCAATGGGGAATTAAATGTGAAAGAGATAACAGTATTGTCCTTGTTTCCACCAGCTCTATTACCTTCTGATCTGCTGTTGGAGTACCTTTGGTCTTTTGAGGGAGTATTAAGCATCATATCTTTGCCGCGCACAACACCGGACTTGTTTCCCTTTCCCACAGACATTGAATTGGTAAATCCTGTGCTTCCAACTTGGATATTTGCACTTACAGTCCTCCTCTTGCGCACTGGGCTCCTTATCTGTGAAAAGGAATCATCTCTCCTGTTACAAAATTTTCTATCTCCATCAATTGTGGAATCATCCACTCTGGTGGACATCCTCTGCCTGCTGCTACCACTTAAATTTCTGTTCAGAGCAACAAAATTTTTGGCCCCACTAATAGTGTTAGCAGCTGCAGAAGCTCTTCGGCTTTGGGCATTATTTAATCTGACTCTTGCTGGAGTTCTTTCGCTCCCAACTGCCATTTCATGTTGCTTATGTGCTAAAGAAGATGGGTCGTCCTTTTGAGGCCTGCATTGCTGGCTTCTTGACTGCCGCTGCACTTGGCCCAGTTGAAAGACAGACTTCCCGTCAACAACTGGTTCATCTTGAGGCCGTATACCATCTTGCTTTTCAGCAGCCGTACATAGTTGGTCCCCATTCTTTTGCTCAACTACATCTCTTTCCTCCCCAAGGGAGCTAACATGTGGGCTTGGCTTCATCCCATTCAACACCTGAGTGGAGATACTAACCAAATTTGACGGACAGGGTAGGAAAATGAGCTGCTGCTCATCCAAATTTGCTCTAGAATCTATTAAATTAAGCACGTTACTGCAGTTTTGGCAAGAATTCTGCCCCAACAAAGACTCACTTGCACTTATGTCATGGCTTATGCTCTGTGGTAGTTGGTCCATGACATCTGATGAAATAGTTCTTGTTCCTTCAGTCATAATCCCCTGCTCAGAAGCAAACTTAGCAGGATTCGAATAAGTAAGAGCACTCTTTGCTCTGTTGGTGGCTTGCAGTCCTGGCTCCAGAATTCTTGTTGCAGCATCAATCAATCTAGACGCTCTAGACACGTTCCTGGAAGAGGATATCCTAGGACTCTTCACTGGCGAAGCAAGCTTGGAAGGATGATGCTTTCTTGACCTCGACAAAACACTCTTAATTTGCAATGCGTCAGCTCCAAATCTTGTCACTGCTCTTCTTTCAATTTGCTCTGTCTTCTGAAGCTTTTGAGGTCTAGATTCAACTTTAGCACTTCCCTTGTCCATTTTCAGGCCGCCCCTATCAGACCCACCAAAGCAGCTAGCAACATCCTCTTGTCTAACACCAGAAGTAACAGAATTTAAAGCTTTCTTGTACTTATCTCGATTAACTGCCGGCAAGGATTCAAGACCCATAAGCCTAGCAACCAGGCAAGGAGCTCGCATTTCATGCTTCTGCTCTGTACTACTGCGATGTCCGTTTTTCTTTACATTGGGAAAACCTCCACTGTTCTCATCAGCAATCTACAATATGAGCAAAGCACACAAGAAAAATGAACGAACAGTTAAACTAGCAAACATTATCCTTGACCCAAACATGAAGGGGAAAGCAAGGACTTAAAGTTCATAGAAGCAAGGCATACCAAATGAAGCTTGGCCTTGGGCATTTTCTCATCCCCTCCAAACCTCTTTGACCCTTGCTTTGAGCGAGCTAAGGAAACAAAAATACAATAAGCTAAGAAGAAATGAGACAAGAAAAGATCCATTTTACAGTCCTAGGTCAAGTGTGTGCCTCCATGACCAATGCACTAAAACAAAAGACAAAAAATGTACCAGCCAATGCGAATGTTATAGAAAAAAGAGAGAGAGAGAGAGAGATAAGGCAAGACAAACCTGGAGGAAGCAGTTTCTTAGAGAACATCATTCTCTTAACAAATCGTCGGTTCCGATCAAAGAGCTGGAAGAAAATGCCAACACAACCTCCAGGCCTCTGAGCCCTTTTCTCCGTTATCGCCAAGCATGAAGTAGACTTCCCCGCCATTTCATTCATTTCCCCGGAAAACAAGAACTGCAAACTACCCTCCCAAACACACACCAACCAAGATATCCTCTCTCAAAGCCGAACACTGCAAACATCATGAAGACCCCCCATCTCCGAAGAATCCCACAAATCTTATCTGACGAGACCCATCTAGTTCTCCAAAACAAAGCTCGAAATGGATAAGCACAACGTAGGTAACCGAAGCTCCATAGATACAACTCTTCCTGCGGCCAAAGAAGAAGGGGAATCCGTACAATGGTGGAAATGAAAGCCGGGCGCAAGAAAAGGACGTGGCGAAGGAGCAAAACGACGATCTAAAATGCTGCAAAAAGGGAACGTCATGCAGGGAAGTGGAAACAATAAAAACTTTTTGTTGGTTATTATCAGTATTTGTACGCATCTACATGACTTGACGCGCCTAGCAAGTGATTCTCTCGGTTTGAGAACTTAAAAAAGAGAATCGTATGATGTGATGGGATGGTTTCTGTTTGCGATCATCAACTCAACATAGCCCAAGAAAAATGAAGCGTCTGGCATTTTAGCAGAACTTTCTCTAATAACAGAGAAACGGACTGCACTGCAGGTACGCTGTGGAGTGGGTGGAGGAGGTAGGGGGGCTGCTGGGGTGCGTAGGATAAGCAAGCAAACAAGTAACACTAACACGCACGCGCTGTTTGGTTGAATGCAGTTTGATGCGACTTGCGAGGGACATGGAACCAAACAGTGGCAAATTAGTCGGCAGGAACGATTTAAGGGTGAAGATACAGTGTTTTCTTGTATTTACCCTTTTTACCGTTGTACTTTTCAACAGTTGTAATGTTGTACGCTAATACTTATTACAGGCGTTTGAAAGCCAAACAAATCGATTTTCAAATTACATCCCATGTACAATGCCAGTAGTTTCTATTTTTGGATTTTGGATTTTACGTCAACAGCTAAAATGAAGACTTGATGTCTTTTTTTTTATTAGTATCCTGACTTAGTAAGACTAATTTTAAGTTCCTACAACTCCACCTTAAGAATTTAGAGAATGTAAATTTAGAATTTTAAAATCTCTCAGGTTCTTACGTAGCTTGTATATTTCTGCGCACAAAAAATCTTTACATATTTTAGATTGTTCAGCTAATGATTGATCACTGACTCTCTCTATTAAGCTAAAATGAAGACTTGATGTCTTCTTGCTTCTTAGTAAGTGCTTGTAAAGCATAACGCTTGCCAAACCAAACTCAACTTTTAAGCATTGTAGTTCAAAAGCGAATGTAAATGTTACAAGGCAGGATTAGGTTGCATTATGTATGTTTAAAGTTTCAATGATAATGCTAGCACGTGCATCCAAAAGACTAGGGTCACATTTACCAGTATTATTGAGCTTGCAAGTACGTATGAGACGTACTTGTGATTTCCGTGGCTAGTGATCGTTCAAAGCTTTTTATGTTTCTCTTTTTTTAACATTGGAATAAGGAACCAAACAAATATTAATTTGATATATAGAACTCAATCTTAACCAACTCTAAAATTGTAAGCAAATCAAATTCACATTTGTGTGTGTATATATATATATAAGTTAGCCTCTCTTTAGATGTGCCAAATTAGCCTAACAAGATATTAAGGTTTCGTTTGGTAACCAATGATGAAGGAATCTGAATAAAGAAAGAGAAATGCCAATAAAAATTATTGATTATGCTTATTTGATAGAACATTTAACAAAGTTAATACTTATGCCAATATTTGGTATTAAATATTAAAATGATTAAGAAATTTTGTTTACTCTTATTTAGTTATTATATAATTTATTTTGTACATAATTAATTAAAATATTTATGTTTAATAAAAAATCAATAATTTATAAAATTATTAATTTTAAATAATTTTGAATGATTCGTATGATAAGAATAAAAGCATAAATAAAATAAAATAAATATTAAAGAAATTAATATAAAAATGATTTTCATAATAATATTTTGATAAGAATGAATATTTGGATAATAATTCTAATAAGATCTTGTATTTCTTATTCTCAATTTTTAATTCAGCTTATTCCCTCATCAATAAAAGTCCTGAACTATTTAGGATTCATTAACCAAACAATTAAGAATTAGGTAATTGAGGTTGCATAGCAAACATGACCTAAGGAGCAACCGAATGTCTTTTGATATTGTTTCATATGACCGAACATCTTTTGATATTGTTTCATATGAGTGCAGCCAGAAGAATCTACGATTATATTTTCCAAAAACAAAGAGAGAATCTACGATTATAATCTCATCATTGCCAATAACGTGAGGCCTGGTGTGGTACTGATAAATATTTTGTACGTCACTTTTTCAATGGAACGTACGGATGAAGCACCGCATGGTTTCATTCATTAACATTTCCCCAATCCCCAATCATGTCTTGAATTCACATTTATTTAATTCACTCCAATTGAAAATTATAGAATTCCAAGTAAATTACTTTATAAATTCATCTCAATGATAAAATTAATTTCCAATACTTATACTATACTGTGCATAGTTACTGAGTTGTCATTATAATATAAGCTATTATTTTTCCCATTCCTTAGCCTTCTGGAGGGACACATAAATGCACATTGGGCTTCGATCCTAAATAAATGATTTTTAAGATGAGCTCTTATAACATATTTATCATATTATGTTTACGTATTGAAATTTCAAAGCTGGTAACTACAAAGTCGGCGCTTATAAATTCAAAAAATGGGTTTGTAATCATACATTATTACTTCTTTTACCTTAACAGTAGCTACATATGTACTGCGTTTAAATCTGCAAAAATAACGTGTGAAGAAAAGATATTACAACCTATGTATATTTTTTGTTTTTTAGATCAATTAAATAATTTTAGTTGGTGTAATGCAAAGTATTTAATCATTATTGTATTATTTTTTTATTATTTGACATAAAGAGTAATGTTATTACAAAATTTCATATTTTAATTAATTTATGAATCAACATTCTACTTCATTTAGTTAAGAATTATTATTATTTCAAAATTACATAAGGATATCGTTACAAATTTCATATTTTATTAATTTATGAAACAAATATTTTTATCATATTAAATATCAAAATGTTTGTACTTTATTTAAACTGTCTCCTTGGTTAAGAATTATTTATCATTTTAAAGTTACATAAGTATGATTAAAAGTTTTATATTTATATTTTTGTTAAAATTTGAAAAGATTTTGTTAATAAATGTTGAGGTTTTAAAAATATAAAAATAATCCAAACTAATTTTATTCAAAAATAAAAATATTACATAAATAAGCTGATTTGTAACTTTAAATTGATTTAGGCTTTTATACAGTTTAATATCATAAATAAATAAATAAAACCATTATATAAATAAGTTAATGTATAATTTTATACAAAGAGTATAAACCATCTCAAACAGCCTTTATTCCAGTGACAAGTAAAACGCTCTAGTCTGGCGTGAAAAGGTTAAAGGGCAAGAAGGAAACCGAGACGATATTTCGTCTGATAGAAAGAGTCGAGTCCACGTCTGTCTGCTTCCTTCCGCTGTCGCGACTCGCGACATTGCCTTTGCCGCTGCTTACCAGCTCCAGGACAGCATTTGCATTTTAATATTAAACACTGTGACCAACTCGCGCAGCTTCTTCTCTGGTATCAGACACGCGCCATCCCAAACCACCCTTTGACTATTGATCTCCCAAAAAGGATAATCTTCACGGTTTTTGTGCAATAAAGCAAGCATGGCAGATGTTGTCTCCACTCTCCATTGACGAGAACGAGGGTGCATTGGTCACAGCATGGTAATATTAATTTCATCAACTATTTATTGATCTTGTAAGGTATCCCTCAAACTCGTACTTGCGCTTATCTGGTTTCTCGGATATTCCATCTTACTCTTAATTTCATGTTTAATGTCAATGTACAAAATATTGTCTCCAGAGATGTAAGTCCAGATGGTAATTTTCTGACAGAATTGAATTGAGATTTGAGACCTAGCTATCACATGCAAAAATCACGGTGTTTACTGTTTGCAAAATAATTATCTTTCCTTTTTCTTTTCGGTAACATACTCATTTTTTCATCTTCATTTTTTTTGGGTGATAAATTAGAGGTTTTTCATTATTTTTCAGAGACACTAAATAAAACTTCAAACCTCTTATGCTTAAATTTATTATCATTATGCTATTAGTATCATTTTATTTGTCAATTCTTTTTTGATTTCTCACAATCTCTTATTATATATGTTAATTTAGATCCTACGGTTAATCGATTGGTGGTGGTTTATTGGTGTGTATGTGTGCATATATGTGTATATATGCAAATGAAATTATAATAACATTATAATTAGGAGATTCATATGGCATTTATATATTATCCTTAAATTATTCCTATTTGTTATTATATTAAGACTAAACATTAATAGAACAAAAAAGACTAGCATGTTATGATTTTCCTTATAGAAGATATAGTTGATTTTATATGCTAAAATATAAAGATGCTTAAAAAAACGTGTGGATGCGTGTTAAAGAACAAGTTCACTAAATTAATCCGATATGTAATGTAATTGAAACATTATTTGTATGTCTATGAAAATTCTCATTGTAATAATTATATAAGTGATCCATTGACCTGAGATCTTCAAAGTTATCTTAGATAATGATTGTTATGCTTTGATACTACTTATGATTACGCTTTGATACTACTTATAATCTAATATAATTATAAGCCGTGCAATTAGTAGTCATTGATATAACATAAATTATATAAAAGTAGTTTAATGATTAAGATATGCTTCATTATGCTATTAATACCATTTTATTTGTCAATTCTTTGTTGAGCTCCTATTATATATTGTTAGTTTAAGCCTTAAAGCCAATCGATGGGTTATAGTTTAGTGACAAAATAATTTAAAGATATGTTTAAATATACATAATAAAGTTCATAAGATAAATTATACATTGCAAATGAAATAATAAGCTTATAATCATGAGATTCATATTACATTTATATCTTATCCTTAAGTTGTTCCTAATCATTGTTATATTAAGATCAAATACTAATAGAATGTAAAAAAAACTAGCACATGTTATGATATTTCTTATGAAAGAAGTTGTTGATCTCGTTAACTAAAATATGGAGATACTTAAACAAATATGTGGATAGTTGTTAGAAAACAAGTTTACTGAACTGACCCCGTATAATATCCAATTGAAACATTACTTGTATTTCTATGGAAGTTCTTATTGCAATGATTGTATAAACGGTCCTTTGACTTGAGATCTCCAAAGTTATCTTATATAAAGGATTTTTATGCTTTGATACTACTTATGACCTATTATAATCATAGGTCATTCAGTTGGTAGTTATTGCATATAACATGAACTATATAAAGGTAGTTGAGTGATTAAGATATGATTCATCAGTCTAAAATAATTAGGGAGAATGTTCTGTTGTTCTTAATTAGTACTGATTCGAATAATCCTTAGTTAAATTATAATGGCATTTTATAAATAGTTTACAAATGTCAATAATTGAATCAATAACTAATGGCGGAGAACTAATACGATTGAACTTAAATTATAGTAGATATTAATTTTATGCTCTATATCTATTTGGAATATTGTATGACGAAAAATTTAAATTATACGAAAAAATCACATACAAAAAAGTTAGTCAAAATCACTTTGACATTCTTTAATATTTGGATGGTCATAATATGTTGCTAGATACCAATCTTAATCTATGGTTATAAATTGTTTAATTGGAGAATTAAAGATAAATTAAAAGGAGTTTTAATTTATCTAATTTTAATTATGAATTAGAATTATTATTTATAATCATTGTTAACATATGCAGGAACCTAATGGGTCTGAATAAAGAACAGGTTAAAGAGAGCAAAGATATTTTATTCAAGTTGGACTTGAATTTAAAGTTTGTTAAACTTTATGATTAAATATGAGATATTTAATATATAAATACCAAAATGAAATATTGGACCTTATTTGGGCATAATTGACATTTAATTAGAAATATTAGGATCTTATTTTGGTATAATTGACATTTAATTAGAATTATTGGTAATTCTAATTAAAGTTTAATTAAAATTAGAATTTAATTTTAATTAAATTACTAAAATGATTAAAACTTATTACAAGTAGGCTTAATCTCTAATAGAGTTAACACTTTTTGCTTAACCTTCTCTATAAGACAAGTTTTCTTAACCTGTTCTGTGGATTCTATTAGAGGCTAAATATTTGTGCGGCTATAGTAGTTGAGATGGATCAATTTTTGAAACAGTTTAAAGGATACAAAAAGAATATGATCAAGCTTTCGAATAAAGTGCAAATTAAGATTTATGCTTTATTATAATTTAATTGTTAATCATTTTATAGAATTAAAGTGATCTTGATTTTTAGGAAATTAAATTATGAAAAGTTTTATAATTATTCCTCTGCAGTAGGAATCAGATCTTGTCCTAATTTCCCAACATATATCGTTCGAGTATTTATAAAGGTTTGTCTTTTGATTTGTTGTATGTTAATTATTTAAACTTGGTATTTGTTAATAATCCAATTTCAGTTTGCATAAAAATGATTGTTGGAGGAAATATATATAACACATAGATATATATACAAGATCTTTTCAAATCATATGCATCATTAACGAATCAAATCACTCACTTGAATCTAGTTATTGTTCTACTAGTTAAAGGACTCTTGCATGAAACCTCCTATTTAATTTATGTTTTCTTAGATGATTGTTATCAATTCTTTTTACTAATCATATTATCTTTTATTTGTAGATAATATCATTAACTATTTTTTAACAGTTAATAATTTGAAAGGTCACACGTGCTAAACTCATTGGGTGTGTCTTTTCATTATTATATTCCACTCACACATGATCAGTTACTTAAGAAGATATCTAAATATTCTTATACTTGTCTAATAACTCGAGTGACTAGCATACGACCAAAGCTCATGGTCATTCTGTTAAGAATATATGACATCTTGGGTAATGAATCAATCATTGAGGAGGTTTTGTATGCTATACCCTAGATCATACCTTGCATTTCAATCTTCTTTGATCTTATTTATTTTATCTTATCATACATGTATTCTGTAACATCTCATTTCCATACTAAGGGTTAAGATCCAAAAATTTGGTACATGTAAGCTTAAAGAGAGATTAAGAAAATGCATTTTCTTGCTCACACATAATGTTAGCATATATGCACATAAATATTGAATCTTTGCACATAAAAATAATGGTACATGCATTCATTGACAACTTATGGGTATAATTGATTTTAAATGTGATTTTATTAAAAATGAGAGGTAGAGGGAGTAGAAAGGGTGATTTTGGTATGAGTTGTGATAAGGAAAAATTTTGGAAACAAAATTGGTAGTTGATGTTGAAAATGTTCACTCAGTGTGCTTCGGTCTATTAGTCGTAACTTTTTTGCTAGTTATCCAAATGAGATGATTCTTTATTTTGATTAAACTGAAAACATATGGCTACATTTCTTATGAAGACATCGAATTTAAATTCTGTCTTTAGGAATCTCAAAAGTTGTCATGAAGTTGAGAATTGGGTGCAATATATTGGTGGAGGAATGTAAAGTTTATATTCTAACTTCAAGGAAACTTCTGGATTGATCTGGATAGATATAGACAAAGTTGTCTTCTAAAACGTTGTAGGCCTTTCTTTAATCTTTCCAACGGTATATAGTATGAGAATTTTGGACTTTGGATTTGAAAGTTATGGTCTTTATAAGTGGAGATGTTCAGGAGTATAGATAGTATCGTCTATGATTACGTCATATCGTCTGTGATGATGTCATATCATCTGTGATGACATCATATCGTTTATAAAATGTATCACCTGTGATGATGTCATATCGTATGTGATGACGTCATATAATCTATGTTTGACTTTCTGCTTCTTCTATATTTGACCTTCTGTATACTATCGTCTGGTCTATTTTTGATCCTTCAGATGATAGAATCTGTCTTCTAGGTCTTCATAAAAGTTGTATATATTGAAGTCTTGTTTCAAATCATATAAAGAACACCTCAATCTAATATTTTTATGGAAAGTTATAGCAATTTTCCTGATTCATCTGCTTTTTCCCATTCTTCTGCTTTTTCATTTGGTTTCGTCTGTATCTATCGTCTGCTATATTTTTAACCCTTCAAACAATAGAATTTGTCTTTGAGGTCTTTATAAAGTTGAAGATCTTGAAGTTCTCTTTCAAACCATCTAAAGAATGCTTCAATCTAATATCTTTAGGGAAAGTTATGGCAATTTTCCCGATTTGTCTGTTTTTTCCTATTCGTCTGCTTTTCATTTGGTTTCATCTGTACCTATTGTTTGCTCCATTTTTGACCCTTCAAACGATACAATCTATCTTCGAGGTCTTCATAAAAGTTGTAGATCTTGAAGTCTTATTTCAAACCATCTAAATAAAACCTTAATCCAATATTTTTAGGGAAAGTTATAGCAATTTTTACCATTCATCTGCCTTTTCAATTCGTCTGCTTTTTCGTTTGGTTTTGTCTGATCCTATCATCTGGTCCAGTGTTGACCCCTTAGATGATAGAATTTGTCTTCAAGATTTTCATTAAAGTTGTAGATCTAGAAGCCATATTTGAAACCATCCAAAAATGATCTTAATCCGATATCTGTAGAAAGAGTTATGCCAATTGTCCCACGATGGGTGCATTATGATTGAGGGCAAAATCATGTTTGATTCTTTCGGTCATAACTTTGTTATCCGACCTCCAAGTAAAGTGATTCTTGAACCATTGGATTCATAATACATAGAGAAACATGTTTCTAGAAGAAAGTGTTGCAAAATAACTTTAGTATCAGGGTCAAAAAGAACATGCAAAGTTGACCCGAAATAATATTTTATGGAAAATCTGGAAGTGATTTAATGGGTTATGACTTATGTTTCAGTGGTTTTATTAAGTCATAAACTTAAGTAAAATCATACTTAAGTGAGTTTTACTAAAGGAAGTGAATAAGTGGCTAAGAAATGGACAGGTGTCCCAGCTTTAAAGTTGAGTTTAATAATCTTAAAGGATAAGTTACTGTACTTGCCTTCATTTCTTTCTCTCGAAGTTTCTTTCTCTAGTGTTTCTTCAACACATAGTTTTTCATCAAAAACTCCACCAAAGCTAAACTATTCTTGCCCTTATCTTCTTCTGTTACCCCTTTGTCATCTAT
>JANITW010000002.1:32537297-32547573 GCA_027564335.1 Erythroxylum williamsii | reverse complement strand
TAACAGAATTTGATTCTCTTCTTTCTCTCTGTTCTTCTTCTCCCTCTCCTCCATTTCTCCTCCTGGGTCACGCTCGTTAGCTTAGCAACATTGAGCTCCCTACCCAATCAATCTAAATCGGGTTAATCCCTCTTGTACTTGCATCAAAAATGAGGATGAAGACAAAGAAAAAAAATAGAGAAAAGCAATCTTTCGGTTGTCAATATGACATTGTTTTAGTGAATCAAAACAACGTCGTTTCCATATTTTTTTCCATATTCAAAAAAGATGCAAATAAATTTTCGTAGTTAAATGTTTTTAACTATAAAATCTATTTTTATGGCTAATATTATGGAATATGTGCTTTTTAGCTACGAAAATTATTTTGCAACTAAAAACATTTGTTTAACAAAATAAGTTTAGAGTTTAAAAAACATCGCTAAATATTTTTAGCTACAAATAGTTAAAAACATTTTGTTATAAAAATAAGTTTAGAATTAAAAAACATCGCCAAATGTTTTTAGTTGCGAACTATTTTTCGTAACTAAAAATATTTAACCACGAAATTAAGTAAATAGTTAAAAAATTTAATCAAATCTTATTAGCTATGAACATAAAAGTAGCCTATCCTAAACGTGGCTAATAGTTTTAAAAAACTTTTGAACTATTTAACGCTAATGGTTTTATTTAAGGGTGACTTTCAACTATAATTTTCAAATGGTAGACAAAAAAAGTACTACTTTATTGCAGTGAATGTTTGTCCTGAAATAGTTTTTATATGGTTTGTAAAACTTTTATATTTTTAAGGAAGATTACAACGATAAAAATGTTTTATCAAATAAGAATTTGCCATTTTTAGTTTAAAATAATTATATTTAAAATTTTTAATAGTAGGTAACTTCCGTGACGAAATCTTCAAAGGTGGCTTCGTTGCATTGACCCTTTGACTATTTTGGGATGGACACAAGTTACAGAAGAGAAGCGCGTTAAATTCAAAATCGACGGAGCCCAAGGTCTTCTTGTCTACCTCCAATCAAAACCTTTCAACTAAAAGTGGTTGCCCACTCGCAACAAACACTTCAAACAAAAGGAGTATTATACATCAACGACGTTTCTTTGATTTTCACGACCTTCAAAGTGCGCGGAGAAATGCCCAACTGGGAACTGAAGAACTGTTGCAGGCATGACCAGGTCTTGTTTTTGGTCATGATCGGTGTCTACTCCCTTGTTATCCTCCTGGTATTTTTCTCTCTTGTTAAGTTTTATGATTTTGTTTTCTATACTTGTAACCTAGGGCTTCTTCTTTAAACACTTGGTACAATGACCAGACCTAAACTTCTCAATGTGGAAGACTGATACTTTGTTTCCTACTTCCTTAGCTGCTGTAGAAATAGTTGTTATGCGTGCGGTGGCGCTCATATTGTACGGCGTTCTTAAATAAACTAATGTTCTTTCAGATTTTTGTTGCAAGTAAACATCTCATATTTTTGTTGGCTGAAATCCTTTAGATGTAACTGAGTTGAACTGCAGTTGAATTTGAAATGTTTTGAAATCATCAAGTGGAATGGAGTTTAATATAATGCGATGAAACCGTCTAAACCCTTCTATTGTGTCTTGGTCAGATCAGCATATAACCAACGTCCACAGATGTCAAATTCCAATACAGGTGTCAAATTTGATGATATCCCATCTATTTGAGTGTTGCAACAGTACACTGTGCTGAATGCATATGGAAAAGATAATTGCGTTACGTATGGTCCTTTTTGTTGTGCTCGTTGCCTATGGCTTTAAATAGATTTACTAGATATTGTAGAATGACAGGAGGGATCATGTTTTTATGGTTGAATGATTATGCGGATTTGAGTTTATCCTTAACTATGTGCTAACGGAATTGGGACGTTGTTTGAAAATGTGATAGCTGTGGAGGACATTTGTGCTGACACCTTTTAAGCTTATCGCTGTATTTTTGCATGAAGCAAGTCATGCAGTTGCCTGTAAACTCACATGTGGGCAGGTAAGAAGCTCTTCTCTATCCAATTTTTTTTTAATTGATAGGAAATGGGAATATACATGCTTTTGCTCCCACTCAGTCTATTCTAGGTTAGCTTAAATTAGTCATTTATAAATGCTTCTGATGTTTACTTTAAAGCCTATTGCCTTTTCTTTCACTAGATGATGCTTTCCTTTGTGAGTGAATCTCCGGACCACATTGCTTCCATTCTTACATTTATATGTATATGTAATAGAATAAAAATTATCGTTCCTCACTTATTTTCTTTCTTCCATCATTCTTTATGGCTGACTAAGATTTGGTAGCATAAAATCCTTTATCCTTTGTTTCAGTTTATTCTTTATTGTTGCAAAAGTAATGATGCAATGGAAATTGTAATTATTGCTGTTCCTATGTTAAGTTACGTAACTGCTTCGTAGATGCATAGGTGTCATCTTTGTGATGTTTGTGCAGATAGATTATGCTCCCATTTCTAATTTCATAACTTCCCCCATAAGTGTGAGGAATCAACATCATGAATAATCTGGGTATATGGTTTATGTGGTATTTGTTGATGCCTGTTTCTCAACATTGTAATTAGCTACCTGAAATGCAGAAAAAGAAGTTCCCTTTTATGCTGTTGTCCTTTGGGAGAATGATAATCGCGTGAATTTTCTTTTTAAAAGAGTAAGATGTTATTGGATTTTTTTTCACTCATTTATTTATCATAATAAATGTAGCTTATTTGTACGAAATTCTTTTGTAAAGATCTTTTAAACAATGACATGCATGTATGTTTGGATAACTAACCTTGATCTATATTTCTTGTGTTCCTTAGTAAGAAATTGTTTTGAATTATCTATTTTGTAAGTATATACGTTGCTGTTTAGCAGTTCTATGTTACCTACTACATCCTTTGCATATACTTTATTCATAATTAATTGTATATGTAGGTGGAAGGGATTCAGGTTCATGCAAATGAAGGTGGAGTGACACATACACGCGGTGGTATATATTGGGTGATATTGCCTGCAGGATGTAATTTTCCATGACCCATGAAAGCTTTGATTTTTTAATTTATGATGATCTAACATTACGGCCATATAGCATTTGAACTGGTACTGAACACCCCCCTGTAATTGTACATGCTCCATGCATGGAATGCTCAAGACAAGACCATACTCATTTGACTGTTTGTTGCTATGAAAATGAACCAATAGGTTGAGTACACTAATCTGCTTCTTGCTGTCATATACCTGGCTAGCAAGCCAGGTACCTTTGTTCCCTCCTCCCTTGAATCAGAAGATTACTTCTTATTTCTTGGCTTGGCACCCAAAAACTTGCGCCAATATTTTCTAGCTTGCATATGTTTCTTGGTGACTGTAAGCTTTATGTTGAAAATTATGTTAAAATGCTTTGCTTCTGAATTTTCATCTATCCATCTGCTGGTTTAATGTGGCCAAATGTATGTAAGTTATGTCGATTATTATTGTTTTCATCCAGATCTAGGATCATCATTTTGGGGGATGGTTTTGATACTTGCATCCACAAATCTCCTAACTTCAAGAATAGCGGCTGGTTGTTTTCTTGTTGCTCTCCTGATTGTGCTCTTTGTTGCTAAAAATGTAAGTTAAAGAAAAAGGCACATATCCATTATGTAAGCTCTATGAGACATGAAATTGCATTTGAATGACTAAAATATTGTCTATTTGACCAAAATAGCCTTTGTTCAATTCTTTTCTCGAAATTCCTTTGTTCAATTCTTGCAATAGAAGTACTACTTTTCTTGATTTCTTTTGAAAATGAAAGTTCTGTGATTTGCATCGCTTATACAATAGAAAGACTTGGCTTCTTTAAGGTCATGTAATAATATGAATCCTCTTGTTCATTTAACCATTGCTATTATTTTGAGAGGTGGAGTTATGGGTGGCCGAATAACACTGTCTCCATTGCAAAATTTTGTTATACAACCATGTGGTCTCTATGAAAAGCTCCCTCAGGGAATCTAGTGATTCCGTTAGTCTATGGTGTCCTATATCAAAAGACAGACCAAAATTGCTTATTTATCTGTGTGTGATAGCATCCTGGAAAAACACAATATTCTATTCAATATTTCCAAGTAACTTTTATGCATTTTATGTTTTTAAGACCAACTTTAAAATGTAGTCTATAAATAACAATTCTGATATTTGGTCTCTAAAAATGTCTGGATTTTATTTTTGTTGGGATGAAAAAGATGCATAACAGTATTATTAATGCACTATATCATTTATGAGCTATCACCTTAAAAGATTAATGTCCTTTTTAAAGGGAGCTTTGTCTGTGAATGACTAGCACTATTCAAAAGTACAGTGTTTTTTGATATTGTTCATTGCTAATTGCTTTTATTACTAGCATCGTATTTAAATGCTGCATTTTGGGGATGTTCTGATCATGTAACGTTGTGCAAGCAAGAATACTCAAAATAAGCTAAAAAGTTCAGGAATAGGGGTTTTTCTAAAGTTGGAAAATCAGTCTCACTTAAAACGTACTTTCTTTTGAGCAGTGGACACTTCGAGGACTTTGTATTGGTGAGTTTTTCTCATTATTTTCACGCTACATTTTCACATTTTAAACAAAAATGCTCATATCTAACATCTTAAGTACTTGGTTATCAGGATTCATAGTTTTCCTTGCTGTTGTTTGGATATTGCAAGAATTAACAAAAGTACGGATCCTTCGATATGTTATTCTCTTCATGGGTATAGCCTTGTTGTGCCATATCTCTGTTTTACTTGATGAACTTGTCTCTATACCTTAAATTTTAGCATTATGATAGATAAATTTTGATGCTACTTATGTTCAAATTGTCTATTGCAGGTGTGATGAACGGATTGTTTTCAATATATGGTACATATTCTGGTACTTCTTTTATGTTTAATCATTTTTTCCCTTTTAGGATTACTGAAGCTGCAATGATAATGCTATACAGATATCTATGATGACCTAATATCACGAAGAGTTCACTCCAGTGATGCTGAAAAATTTGCAGAAGTTTGCCCATGCCCCTGCAATGGTCCTAGTTGGGGAGTCATTTGGTAAGCTTCTATACTTTGACAACAATAGTTGGTTGATCATTAGATGCTTCTGCCTGATATCTGACGAAGACAAACTTTTGATGATACTTTCGTTATTACACTTGCATTTAATGGTAAATGTATTTACAGGGGAATAATATCACTTGCGTTTCTCTGTGCATCTATATATCTCGGCCTTGTTATCTTGTCATGAGGTACAACTATATGCTTTGATATTCCATTATCCAACTTGAGGATCCCTCTTAATTCATTTTTTTTTTTTACTGCTTGAGAACTTATTAGTCTTCAATCACTTTAGGTGTTGCATTTCTGCTTTAGAGCGGAGTCAACAGAAGCCAAAAGACACCTTTGATACATGTGGAGGATTAACCCAACTAAATTGCTATAAATAAACTTTCTGCCGACTACTTTAAAAGCAAACATTCCCTTTGTTACACATGCTTGAAGCAAATTTGGTCGGTCGTGGTTGTAATTTTTCAACCCAAGGTGTAGGCATTTTAGTGTCCTAATCAAACCTCCATAATAGAGCCTAGAGATCCGGTTAACATTACGTGTAGTACTACTGATCAGCCTATACATCAGGGGATTTTTATGCCATAAAAAGTGGAGGGAATTGGATCCAATTGCGAGAAGTTTACAACTCTTGGATGGTTACACGAGGGTCAAGGTCAATTTTAGTATTAATGTCTACCTTGTGTTATAAATATTACAGGATGATTGTAGAATGGTGAAAAGAATCTCTAGATGTCCCCATAAGCCTCCCAATTGGTTTGATGCCTTCATGATGCATGCTAGGCGATAATTGGGAATTCCAAATTTTAAAAGATGAGGAGCATTGCTAAATTTGTTAGTATAAAGTTAATAGTAGAAAAGTCTAAAAACTTCTTTCTCCATCAAAGTTCAAATTTTGTAGTGTTTTTACAGTTCATCTATCAAAGGCATCTTAATCATTTAGCTTTGGTTTCTGTGTTGTCTCTTTGACATGTGGCAGGGCTGGTCTTCTATGATCAAAACGGTCCCTCCTCTTTTGTAAGCTATGTACACCAAATTGATTTATCTGGTACCAAGTTGATCTGTTCTCATAACTCTCCTCCATTCTTTGTACCCTAATTAGGAGTTTCCATTCGTGAATTTATTCTTCTGTATTATCCAAATTGCGACTATACACATTGCTCTCATATTGATTGAGTACAGTTTTGAAGGTAAATCAGTTGTATGGAATTAAATGCTATTTGTTTGCGTTCATTAAGGGAGTAATGTAGTGGAGAAGTTCTTGGCTGTTGAGAAGTTTAATACCAACTTGAAAGGGAGCAAGATACATCCTGCGAACTATTTTTGTGTGAAAAATATTTTATCAATGATTACTGTAGAGTGAAATGTGGCTAATTTTTCTAGTTATCGTGGTTACCAAATTGGTTTGACTTAAAAGTCTGGATGCGTTTAATGAATTAATAGAATAATGATTTATACGTAAAAGAGCTTGCAATTACTACTTTTTTTTTTTGGTGCATTACTTTCAACTATTTGATGTCAAAGCTAATGGACCTTGTTTGATAATTAATATAAAGTCAACTTTACCTCTAATTCAATTCCTTCATATGCATGACTCGTAACATTGTTACGTGGCAATGTTACCACATAAAAACAACCTGAAGTGACGTTTGCGTGTAAAAGGGCAATCGAAAATTCTGAAATATCCTTCCAAAATATTCTGGTATTTTTAAATACTTTCTAATGTATTAGAAAGAAACCATCGTTGGTCATCCTCAGAATTTCCCTGACCACACAATCATCACTCTGAAATTTAAATGAGTTGTCTATATTTAATATTATAGTTTGACAAGAAAAATTAAGATTCCATTCACCGATAGAATAAGAAAAAGAGAATCTAATACTCTCAATTGCTATCTACCCCATAGTCCATTTCTTGGTAGGCACACGAAATGCTGCCTCCTTCAGTGTGCGTTCTTCTATTAATTTATTTCAAACATACTTTTTCTCCCCTTCAAGATTTGACTACTAGACAACTCAAGAAAGTCAAAACTTTGTTTCTGCAGTTTCTTTTTGCATCACGTTTGGTTTATATTTTACTATTAAAACAAAAGCTTTGGTAATATTGCTTTACAATTCTGCTAAAATCCACAAAGCTCACCACTATTCTGCTCCATAAAAGAAGTCATGCCATTGCTTGCTCTTTTGCTTCCTCCTAAACCTCTCAAGATTGATAATATTTATAGGCGGTTCTTGCTCCAAAATTCATGGAACCTTTGGCCTTTGGTTGACTTTTTTATGCTAATGGGGTACATTTGTTGCTTGTCTAACACTTTATGTTTCTTTATTCATATATAGAGTAGAAAGCATATTATTCCGTTCTATTTTATTTCTTTTTGTGGGTTTAATGTTAAAAGGTAAAAAGCACTCATTTTTTGTGGTTGGTTTATTTTTAAAACACTTTTTATGATTTTATATTTGAAAAGATATTTCTTACTTAATTTATCTCTTCTTCTTTTTTTTTGGGTTAAAACAGATGCAAATAATTTTAAGCATGTCAATTAAGTATGAAAAGTTTTATTTTTGAATATTAAATTATAAGAGTTATTAAACAATAAAAAGTTTTAAGGATATTAGTCTCTTTTGTCACGACAAAAGTTAATCGCTATATAATTATTCTGTTCACCAATAACTCCAATTGACCAAATTGGGTATGGATAAATTAGGATTGAGTGGCTTTCTTGGATCAGTATCATATTCGCTTATGCCATTCATATCTTACATTCCTCTAACCTACATGACTTGGTAGGTATTTCATTATAAGCTTGATTTTACACTTCAGTGTCATGTATAGAACATGAACGCGAGGTAGATACAATGAGTTGTGTGTGATATGCCATAAGTCATGAAGCTAAGTTAATTTTCAAGAAAAAAAAAAGTTATTGAGGCTAAGTTTGTTTGGATTAAATATCTAAATGTTAAGGACATATAGAGAACATAATGTTTTAAGCTCATAATAGTATTCATATACTTGTATCAAAATAAAATACCAACTCATTGCACCAACATTCGATGGAGAAACATAAATAACTACATATATACTTAAATCACTAGTGTGCTAAAAACTTTTGTGATTATATGTTTTGTATGACAATACAGTGATAAGATCATATCATTTCCAAACAGAGGTTAACCAAGTAGTCAAATGTGATACTTTTGTTAATTATAAAATTGAGTAGTTTGCTACAAAATGGAAGATTGGCTGACAGTAAAAACTTGTATAATTAATAGAAACAGTGTAGGACTTTTGACTTGTCCAATCAATATTTTGTTAGTTATATTTTTCTCAAGTATGTTAAATTAATTTAGCTAAGTTAAATGCTAGAAATTATATAATGCATATGCTATTCACTCTCAGATTAATTTTCTATTTGATGTTTTGGTGGAAAAGGTCTTATCAAGCTTGCAATACACTTTATTCCTTTTATATTTTATAAGGTTAAACATATCACGTTCTCTACCATTTAAATTTTTTTTATCCAATTTAGTTATGAAGCTACGAAAATTATTTTTTGTCTCTTTTATGATATTATTTACTTATCACACAATTTATATTATAATTCAACAATTATTCATATAATTTTCGCATTTAAAATTAGTTGGGTCGGTCATGATAGGCCCAGGTTCAACTCTAGGATAGCTTGTGGGCCGATCGACCCATTCCCAAGATGTTGAGTTAAGCACGGTAGGTATTTACTATATAAGTTCGTTATCTCCTCATAACGCAGGTATGACTCTTAAGAACCATAATACTCTCTGTTCTTAGAAAAAACCTACGACAAAGAACTGACTTAAGCATCTGAGGGGCAAGTCGGCAATCAACCCCCGGTGTGCCTTTATGTTTTTTGCAGGTATCTCCTAGTTGAAGCTAATTGAGTTCATGGATCCAATCAACGGTGTCTAGCCTCAGCAAAATCAGACTGAACCACAATGGATTGTATTTTAATCTCTGATGTGGAACTTCATTATATACTGCATAATCTCGAAATCCGAATGATATTATTATCATCAGTGTCATATTCCTCAAATATTCAAAACGTACCTTTGTACTTTTCAAACACACTCAAAATATCATCTATGATCACAGTCACTAATTGATACAATTTTGCTTGGATCACTTAAATCTTCAATATCATAATGCTATTGGGGTATGATTAACTCCCACAGATATCACTCAATTTTTTTTTGGTCTCCCACTTGACTTCTTGTCTCTAATGATTTTTTCTTTTCATTCGATTTCCTTACATTCACATCGACTTATTCAGATACCTATTCAATCGTACTAGTTCCTCCACACATTCAATTCATTGAATTCATCACTTTGCGTGTTGGACTCACTTCCTCATATTCAATTTGGACCTCTCGAACATATTTACATCAAATATAATGTAGAACTATATTTTCCTCACATTTGTGATAGTGTCACCTTATAAAGTTGGTTACTTTACATCAAACAAACTGTATACATTCTCAGTATTCCACCTCTTATGCCTAAATCTCAGTTTGGGAAAAGACTCCATTATCCACTTTTGATTTATTACATATTCATTTCCGATTTATTTCTTCAATGATCACTCTTAAACTAAATTGTCTAATCAACTATACTCACTTTAGGGAATTCTTCTTTGAAAGAAGATTTCTTGCTACAATCGTCGATACTGTTCATGAAATCCTTATCAACCATTTATTTCCCATAATTACTTATCATTCATTCTTAGTATCTCAAGAAGATCAATTTCAACTATACATAATATCCCAAATAGGATCAAGTTGTGACATAGCTTAAAAGATCGGAACATCTTGTAAGCTCTTGTAATGAGGCTCTATGAGGCACTAAACAATTTCATTTACTCTAATACTTTGGCATAAATCATCAAGATCATTCCATCTCTTTTCCAGAGATGTCTTTTAAGGCAATTCATCAATTAATAACTTATATTCAAGATGCCTTAATCTCATTTGATTCAAGACAACAATTTTCCTTTTTGTATCTGTTCTCAATTGTGAAGACTGCGCCACGATCGGGCCCTTTTCTTTTCACAAAAATTCATCACCCATAGTAACATCATTAACAACGTCAATCTATCCTCTATGAATCACTATTAACACTTTCATGTATTTCTCCAATTCATATCAGGCTTTGGGCTATAAGAACTACGACTAATAATATTCAATAAGC
>JANITW010000002.1:32483963-32512435 GCA_027564335.1 Erythroxylum williamsii | reverse complement strand
TCTAGCTGCATGCATTCAGTTGTTTATGCAAGCATGACATTACATGATATTAATTTGAGGCCCTTGGGTAGTCCTTTAATTGTTAGTACTCCTCTAGGGAGGAATGTGATTATAAATCACGTGTATAGGGATTATAAGCTTTTCTTTGAGGGTGCTCAACTGTTAGTGGACTTACTACTCCTAGATCTAAAAGGGCTAGATGTCCTATTGGGAATAGATGTTATGGAAAAGTATCATGTGAAGCTAGATTGTATACTCAAGGAGGTAGAATTTGATTTGGGCAACAGTGAGAAGGTGATTTTCAGAAGGGATAAGAAAACACCATCACTAAGAATCATTTAGACTTTGCTAGCTGACCGAATGATGAGAAAAGGGTGTGAAGCCTTCTTGGTATATGTTGTGGACAATGAAGTGAGTGAAGGGAAGCTAGAGGATTTTTCAGTTGTGAAGGAGTTCTTAGATGTTTTTCTAAAAGACTTACCTGGTTTGCCACTGGTGAGGGAAATTGAGTTTTCCATCGACTTGATTCCCGGAATCACACCCATTTCTATACCACCCTATAGAATGGCTCCAGCAGAACTGAAGGAGCTTAAGAAATAGTTGGAAGAATGGCTAGAGAAAGGGTACATAAGGCCGAGTCCGTCACCATAGGGTATGCCAGTTCTGTTTGTTTAGAAGAAGGATGGAACATGGCGTATGTGCATTGATTTTCGAAGACTCAATAAGGTGACCATTAAGAACAAATATTCTCTACCATGAATAAACGAACTATTTGACCAGCTACAGGAAGCAACGATTTTTTCAAAGATTAATCTTAGGTCAGGCTATCATCAGCTCAGAATCAAGCAGTCTAGCGTAAACAAAACTGCCTTTAGGACACTGTTGGACCTCGAAAGTTTTTTAGAAGTTAGAGTTATTGATGAGAAATTTTGGCTAGTAGTCATGAGTAAAGATCAAATGAATGAAAATTATTGAACCAAGAAATGATAGATAAGATTAAGGTAGAGAATGAGAAATGTGGATAGATTCATACTTTGCCTTGGTGCTTTTAGTGGATAAGAGATTTCAAAATGGGAAGAATTAAGGTGAAAGTTAGAAGTAGAATGAAAGCAAAAATGAAGTTGAATTTATGTAGTAAGTTGATAAAGAATATGTATATATGTGTGTATATTCTGTTATTGGTATTCATAATTAATCAGGGATTATAACTTTCTTTATAGATAATATTGATTTGAAATGAAGTTGAGAATGAGGAGTAAATGAAGTAAAAAAGGTCATCTTAGTATGATTTGTGTTAAGGAAAGATTATGAAACAAAATGGTTGGTGGATCTGGAAAATGTTTACGGAGTATGCTTCAGTCTTTTAGTCACAACATTTTTTCTGGCTATCCAAACAAGATGATTCATGATTTGGATTAAACTAAAAACATATGGCTACATTTCTTATGAAGACATAGAATTTGGAAAATGTTTAAGGAGTATGCTTCAGTCTTTTAGCCACAACTTTTTTTCTACTTATCCAAACGAGATGATTCATAATTGTTGAGTAAACTAGAAACTTATGGCTACATTTCTTATGAAAACATCGAATTTAAATTCTATCATTAAAAGTCTTAAAATTTGTCATGAAGTTGAGAACTGGGTGTAGTACATTAGTGGATGAATGTAAAATTTGTGTTCTAAATTCAAGGACAATTTTGGATCCATCTAGGGTAGATAAGAGAAAATTTTCTTCTTATAACTTGTAGATATTTCCTTTATCTTTCCAACGATATATAGTATGGAATTTTTGGACTTCTGGGATGAAAGTTATGGTCCTTATAAGGGAAGATGTATCTTCTACTTTTTCGCTTCTTCTGTGTTTTGCTTCTTCTATGTTTTGCTTCTTATGTGATGACGTGTAATCTGTGATGACATGTCCTCCATGTTTTGCTTCTTCTATAGTGACGTGTCGTCCGTGATGACGGGTCGTCTATGTTTTGCGTCTTCTGTAGTGACGTGTCGTTTGTGATGACGGGTCGTCTATGTTTTGCTTCTTCTATAGTGACGTGTCTTCTGTGATGACGTGTCGTATATGTTTTGCTTCTTCTGTGGTGATGTGTTGCCTATGATGATGTGTCATTTGTGTTTTGTTTCTTCTGTGATAACGAGTTGTCTATGATGACGTGTCATCTCTGTTTTGCTTCTTCTATTTTTTTTTCTTCTTTTGTGTTTTGTTTCTTTTGCTTTTTGTTTCTTCTACTTTTTCACCTGGCCTATATTTTGCTCCATTTTTGAACCTGTAGATGATAGAATCAATCTTTGAGGTCTTCATAAAAGTTTTAGATATTAAAGTCCTATTTTAAACCATCCAAAGAACACAAAAATCTGATATCTATAGAAAATGTTATGACAATTTTCCCCATTGGTCTGTCTTTTTCTATTCGTCTGCTTTTTCCTTTAACTTCGTATGTACCTATATTTTGTTCCATTTTTGACCATTTAAAAGATATAATCTATCTTTTGGGTCTTTATTAAAGTTGTATATATTCAATTCTTCTTTCTAACCATATAAATAACACCTTAATCTGATATCTATAGGGAAAGTTATGGCAATTTTCCCCATTCGTCTATCTTTTTCCATTAGTTGTTTTTTCGTTTGGTTTCATCTTTACCTATATTCTGCTTCATTTTTGACACTTCAGCAGATAGAATTTGTCTTTTTAGTCTTCATAAAAGTTGTATATCTTGAAGTCTTATTTTTAACCATATAAAGAACACCTTAATTTTTTTAGGGAAAGTTATGGTAATTTTTCCCATTCTTCTGTCTTTTTCTATTAGTCTGCTTTTTTATTTGGTTTCGTCTATACCTATCTTCTGTTTCATTTTTGACCCTTAAGAAGATATAATTTGTCTTTTATATCTCATAAAAGTTGTAGATATTGAAGTCTTATTTCTATCCATATAAATAAAAACTTAATATGATATATTTATGGAAAGTTATGGCAATTTTCCCCATTCATCTATCTTTTTCCATTAGTCTGTTTTTTCATTTGATTGCATCTGTACCTATCTGCAGCTTCATTTTTGACCCTCTAGAAGATATAATTTTTCTTTGAGGTCTGCATAAAAGTTTTATATCATGAATTTTTCTTTCGAACCATCCAAATAAAACCTAAATTCAATATCTTTAGGGAAAGTTATATAAATTTTCCCTATTCGTCTGTCTATTTCCATTTGTCTGCTTTTTCCTTTGGCTTTGTTTATACCTATCGTCTAGTCCATTTTGACCATTCAGATGAAAAAAATATAACCTCAAGGTCTTCTTCATAGTTTTATATCTCAAAGTTATCTTTTAAATCATCTTAATATGATCTTAATCCAACATCTCTAGTGAAAGTTATGCCCTTTGTCCCGAGACAAGTTCAATATGATTCAGGACCAAATCTTATTTGATTCTTTCTGCCATAATTTTGTTATCCGACCTCCAAATGAAGTGATTCTTGAACCCTTAGATTCCTAACACTTTTATTTTTACATATCCATGAAATTTTATAAATTTTGGTGTTGATTTGAAAAATATGGATCGAATCAAATTGAGGGTATCGATAGGAAGAGTGGGAATTGAATATTTTACTAAACCTGCTTCAGTATTTTAAATATATCTGGATCTATGGGATTCCAAATGAGATGATTCTTTTTTCAAGATAAACTAGAGACATGGAGCAATAAATGGTATGCAGAAGTTAAAATCTAATTCAGTCTCTAGGACTTTCAATTTCTGGATGGAATTTGGGTATAGTGTACTATTTCAATCTAACAACAATCTGAAATGTTTGGGCCCTAACTTTCAGATTTCTGAACCAAATGGATTGATTTTGGTGTCATTGGAAACTTAAGACAAGGGAGAAAACTTTTTCTAGAAGAAATAGTTATGTCAGAATATTCAAGGGTACTTTTGGCAAGACACTTAAGTATAAGAGACATGAGGCATTAAAAGAAGGGCAAAGTGGACTTTTATCAATTATTAAGGGTAAAATGGGAAGAAAGGAGTGTTGTTTCCTTCCCTAAGAGGGGAAAAAACAAAAATGGAAAAGAAAGAAGTGAAATAACAGAACCAAAGAGAGGAAAGAAGAGAGTTGAGCTAGGGTTCCATCTTTTCTTAGTCTCCAAAAGTGATTTTGGAGTTGTTCAACAAAGGAAAAAGGAAGAGGAAGAGAAGAGCTTCCCTTTGAGCTAAAGATCACTTCATTTAGTGAAGAATGAAGGTAAATTTATTTTTAAAGTTTTTATATTTTTGTAAGGATTTTAGTTCATGGAGTTTAGAAAATGCTTGGGTCTAAGTATTCTAGAACTAATTTTAGTGATTGTGCTTGAGGGATTTTCAATTGAAAACCCTATTGAGTGGGATTTTTGTTATTGTATAAAGAGATCAAAAGAGAAAAGAGGAACAAGAGAAGAAGCTTTTTGAGCAAGTCTATAATCAATGAAATCAAGGTGGTTACATGTTGGGCCTGGGTCTCGGATCCCTATTCCCGAGGTGGCCCCTCGGGCTGCGTCGCGGTGAAGAACTGGCTCGCCACGGCGAGCTCCCAAACATTTGGACCCAATCCCAACATCCATACAATTTCAATACAAATACATACACATACATTCCATCTATGAATTAAACACCTCATAAACCAAGGGACTTCATGGCATTACAATCTGAAGGAAATTTAAACAAGTATTCTCAATATAACACAATACATGTCAAAGTCTAAATCCAAAATATATGAGAATGCCCAATGATGATATGCTTGGAGGGCTAACCAAAAATACTAACTTAAGACAAAAGCTCCTAATTATCTTGGAGTTTCCGATGCCTTGCAAGGGTCAACGATCGTCTCATTCTACACCTGAGGAGTAGGAGATAATAGGGTGAGCTGTGAAGCTTAGTGGCATATACATTTATAGCCATTGGCAACAAGCCACACATTCAAGCATATATATGTATATACAAGCATAAACAAGTCAACACCTATCAATTTACAATCATCACAATAATGTGTCACGTGATTTTCCGATATAACAATTAACATGCGTCATGCCCAACAAATCAATAATGTATGCACAAAAATGGCTCGAAAGTTCCGTAGAACAGTCCGGATAAATAGAAGTTTATACCGTAAACTATCCGAGTCCGATTTCTCAGGATCTCGTGGCCTCAAGAGGGTAGCCGGGAGAAGGTTATACGTCGACGTGCACGTGACTAACGAAACGTTCCTCTCTCTCCTAAACAAAGCACATAATCATTCGTTTCATACTCAAAGCATTTTATCAAGCTTTCATATTTTGCATGATCATCATGCTTCTTTTTCATTTGTACAAAAGTGCCACAATGCTTTACAAGGCAGTACATAAGCATAATCACAATACATTCTAACAATTCAAACCACACATACATGCAAGCAAGCAAGACATTTTGCCCATACACACAACGACCGTAAATATAGTACCCACCTAATATCGCTTGAGAATCCAACTCACTGTTGTCCTTCCCCTTGCCATTGGATCAGGTCGGCTTGGTTTCATATAACAAACCAAGTTCCCATTCAAACAATAGCCAAAAGAAATATTCAAAAAGCTTGAAAATCGAAAGTCAAAGCACTAAAAGTCTACATTCGACTTCTAACCAAAATCTCGAATCTTATAGGCAAGTTCCAAACTTCCTTTCTTCATAAAACTTGTAGCCCTCTATCTCTAGTCCACAACGAATCTGAAATCACATCATTTGGACTTTTACAACAAAAGATATGCTCAAAATACCAAAATCCATCCTTGCTGAAAACTGGGGGCTCGCCGCGGCGAACCGCCCGAGCTCGCAGTGGAGTGCACACAAGTGTGCATCGCGGCGTGCACAATGGTGTGCGCCGCAACGTGCACACCCCCTCGTATGTTACGGTGTGCACACTTATGTGCGCCATGGCGTGCACACCTTTGCACGCCGTGGCGTGCTCATGAGCACGTCGCGACGTACGGGTCCAGAAATAGCCTCCGAACACGATTTCCTGTAAATTTTTCATCCACAATCCTTCCATTATGCAAATACAACACATCTAAACCTTGATTCAAGTCTTATACTCCATTTCTAACTCATTCCAAGCTTAAAATCAGTCACAAAATCATCAAGATCACCAACCCAAGGAAATTTCACCTATTTTTCCGAAAACCTCCAAACCGTCGATTCTAACACATTCACATCTATTCTAGGTTTAATCTAACCAAATCAAGATTAAAACAAGCTACACTTACCAGGAATTGCTTCAATTCTTTTCGAAATCCCTTAAGAATGAAAACCTTCTTTTCTCTTTTCTTCTTCCTCACCCACGATAACTCTTCCTTCTTCTTTTCTCTTCTTATTTTCTAATTCTTTCTTTTAAACCTAAAGGAATGGACAATGACCAAAATACCCTCCTATGGAAAGCCTTAACCTATCCAACTTAAGTAATCTTCCCAAAATGCCCTCATAAACTCTTATCCTTTAATTCCTATTTAAACCACATTTAACTCAAACAAACCTCAATTATGCACTAATACTCCCAATTTAAATCAAACTAGGCCTTAATCACACAATTACCATAATTCATGCTTAATGACATCAATTTAAAAAAATTTGGGGCCCAATATAGTATTTCTCTATTTTCTTTATAAAACTAATTTTAGGGTTTGAAGGTGTTGAATAAATTGTGTCATAAGCGTTCTTGGGTGAATTGTATGCTTGAAATATTGCTTAGAATGTTAAAGATTAAATCTTACAATACATTATTCCTATAATGTTATAAAGTGAACTATACAAAATGTTTAACATTTTAAAATAAAACACATTAGTTATTAAACTCTTATTCTATTAGATTCCTCTCAAATGTTTATTAGTTTGTCATTGCTATATTTTATGTGATATGTCAACCTGACATAATGAAGTTTGGCATGATAGTTATGTATTTTTAAAATAACAAAAATATTTTATTAAACTTATAATTATTTAAATTTGAAAAAATAAACTATTAAGATAATATTTAACAATAAAAATTAACTATTAGTGTGTTACTTATATGTTTAAATGAAATCAGACTGGAAAAAGAAAACCCTCCATTTTTACGAGCCCTAATTGTAAGAATTCTTGTTCCAACCTTGACCTAGATTCCTAAATCCTTTAATCCAGTGAAAATGGATCCACATCGCGGTTAAAATTCTTTGTTTCTATTAGCCTATTCTAACCCTATTTCTACCCCAATAAAATGTCATTTTAAACACAGAAACAAGGTTGGAATAGGTTAATGAAACAGATACATAATTCATGTTTGACTTTTCCAATAGCACCATTATTGGTGTCTTTTAAAGTCAAATAATATAATGTAAAAGTGTTTACAAATGGTGTAATTGCAAACTCTTCAAAAACATATTTCTTTAACTTACAAGTTTTTTTTTAATTTTCAATGCTTCCATAATTTAATTTCATATAATTATTTTATCCTCATATTTCATATTTTGTTAATTTTATTAATAATTTCATGTTATGTTTATGTATATTATTATTGAAATTAAAAATTATGTATTATGTGTTTTATTTATCTGTGACATTATAAAAGAATAGTTTGTTAGTAACCTAAGTAGCTAAACTAATTAAATGAGTTTTATGTACAAAATCAGTCATTTATTCATAAAATATTAATTCCTGATATTGAATTAATTATATAAATAAATAAAATTTATTAGTTGATAGAATTTTAGAATTTACCTTAAGGTAAATTAATATTGTATGACTAATAAACATAATAGAAGAAAATCAATATTTGTTTGTGAAATTTGTTATATATCCAAAGATATTGATTGTATTTGATACGATTTTTTTGTTTGATTGCCTGATAAAGCTTGTATGACATTAAATTTATGATAATACATTGTAATCCCCCAGATCACCTGCTTACAGATATTGTCGGCTTTGAGCCTTGACCCAGCCAAGCCCTCATGATTTTGTTTTTCCTGAGGACTTTCCAGGAGGTTATCCATCCTAGAACTACTCTCACCCGAGCACATTTAATCTCGAAGATTTGATGGGATCCAGTCCGTTAGGCCATGGAAAACGTGTCTGTAAGGGAGAGGTATCCATACCCTTATAAGGCGTATTTCGTTCCTCTCTCCAACCGATGTGAGATCTCACATTTATTGTTGAGTTCGTCTAAAAGAAACATGTTTTATATTCTAAGTGTTTATTTTATTTTGAAACCTATAATTTATTGAGCATTTATGTATTTTCAATTATTTCTCTTCATTCTTATGTTTCCTATGTTACTATGTTTAAAGGTTTGAACTTCTTTAAATGGTGCAAATAAGTCAATTTTCATTTAGGTGTTTTCAATTTTGATTTAGCATTATTGTAAGAAAAACTTATTTCCATTATGGATACAAGCAATGAGGTTGAGAACACAAACCATATAGCATGGGAAAAAATTTTAGTCTTATGCAATTTCCAAAGAATGATGTATAACATAAACAAATGGAATCTACTTCATATGCCTATTTTGTTGGAAGTTTGATATATTTACAATTATGCACGAGACCCGATATCAGCTTCGTAGTTGGAATGCTAGGCATATATCAAAGTAATCATGGTGTAGACTATTGAAAAGCTACAAAGAAAGTCTTAAGGTATCTTTAATGAACACAGGACTATATGATCATGTATAGAAGATCAAATCCATTAGAAGTAATTGGATATTGGGATTCAGATTTTCCTAGATGCATTGACATTAGAAAAATGCTAAACAATCTATCATTGCATCGTTCACTATAGAAGTAGAATTTGTAGCTTATTTAAGGCCACAATTAATGCCTTATAGCTGTAAAACTTTATTTCAGGACTTGGGATTATTAACATATTACTAAGCTGTCAAAAATTTGTTATGAGAATTTTGTAATAGATTTCTTCTCTAGGAATGATAAGTAATCTACAGGTGCTTAACATATGGGGTTGAAATATTTTATCGTAAAGGAGGAATTTCAGGAAAAAAAGAGTGCATATTGAACATATTAAGGCAGATCTTATAATAGTAGATTTTTTAAATAAATCTCAACCGTTTATTTTGGTTACTTGATGGACGTATCAAATTAAAGGTCATATATATATAAATTATTCTTCTTTCTACTAATTAGGGCTACAGATGGTTTTTCATTAAGTTTTTATAGTCGTCAAAGAGTCAGGAGAGAGAAACTAATTTTAACCAAGTATACAATGATATTTCTTGATCTCTTTATGATAATGACATCTTCCATATCAAGTACACAATATTATACCCTAATGATTTGTGACATTTTTAGCATAATATCTTAAAATTATGAATTTCAATTTTGATTTTATAATATAAAATTAGGTTTTTATAGATATGCCATTTTATTCACTCTTGTCTACTAATTTTCATATCTCCAACATTAGAGCTTGCAATGTTTGTGGTGAACCTTACAAAGGTTTTATCTACTATTATGGACATTGTAGTTGGGGTGTTCACTACATTTGTATCTTGAAACAACTTCTAAACATAAGTAAAAACTTAAAGCATATGAGCAAATTTTATGCTATTCTTGAAAAGATTAGGGAACATGAATAGAGTTTTATATAATGTACGTGTGAAGAGCATTGTTTTGGTCCTATCTACTATAAGTACTTTGTTTTTAACTTTTATGTTCATAGTCCCGAGTTTTAACTTTCAACTGTGATTCTGAATGCAATTACTTGATTCCTACCTTCTAATTTGCTAATTGTGATTCTCACTTAGTAATTGTTATAAATAAAGTATATAATGATACTAAATCTAATGCTTGTCAAAAGAATTATTTGGGCATGTTTACATTTTGTTATTTGGAATGCAAGCTCAAATTCAATCTCCACCTCTTGTAATTAGGATTTGTAAGAATGGGAGATTTCTTTAAGTCAAATTTAGGTTAAACATATTCCTAGCACACTTGGGGTTATTATCTACTACTTAATGAAAATTAACATAATAATTTAATTAAATTTCAAATTTAATTAGTTACAAATTTAATAAAAATAATTATTTAGTTACATCCATTTCAAATGCCCAAAAGACCTACTATGCTAGGTTGAAGCGCCACAATGTTCATATTAGCAACACATTAATAAACATTTAAGAGAAACTTAATGGAGTCAAAGTTAAGGGATTAATAAGTTCTATTTTAAAATCTTAAGGGTCCATTGTAATCAATTTTATAACATTATGAGAGTAATATGTATCGTAGATAACATTAGAGATTATGTTGAACCTATTTAGACACTTTAAAGAACAAATCACATTTTTGGCCAATTTATGAAGTATTGAAGTTAAAAAAGAGACTCCCATCATTCTTAATCACTATTTTAATCACACTCAATGAATTATCTTCCCAAGAGTCTTTTAAAGAAGTTGGAAATAAAATGTTTCTTTTCTATATTTGACATTTGAATCACATCTATTTCTAATGTTGATCTTTCTACTTGCATAAGATGCTCCACATAAGGAGAATTCATAGCCAACAATAAACTAGCGAATACTCCTAATAGTTGTTAATGAGTTGTTATTAATGTGTATTGTTATACTTTGATGAATCATCTATGTGAATTTTCCACTCCTTGCCTAATGGCTAATCTCTTTGTAATTTCTTGCAAGTTATGAAAATTAAAATCACCAATTGTTGAATTTTTAGTATGTAGATTTTGCTCAAACTAATCAATAATCTCCTAATCACTTTTAATAGTTATACTAATGTCATTGATGTCTTTTGTGAATAAGATGGACAATAATGCAAGAGAAACAAGTTAGGACTAAGGAATTATGTGTTTACATATATTCAATGAACATGGTATTGAGTGCTAGCATAATTATCTCTCTTTTCACTCTAGCTTATACGGGTGTTACTTTCAAAAGGCAAGCAATTCTCGACTAAAATCAAATTTAATCAAAATATCAATAAGGCAATATAGTATCAAACATAAAATGTATTAAATAGAAATTATTTATATACCACATAATTTAGGCATATTGTGTGAGAAGGTTTTTCGAAACAAAATAAATTATAAATGTAACTATGTGATAGTGAGAGCTATGAGACTAATTGTTGCATCATAAATTGTGTTAGAAGAAGAAAGTAAATACATTAGAAGAGAACAGGAGAAGATAAGAGGAAGAAACACAAGAAATTTTAATTCAGCTGCTAAAGATAGATTAAAGTAGAATATAGATAAAAAAACATTTCTTTAATTAAACCCAAACTAAACTTATTATTAGACCTTTAGAATAAGATCCGAAGTCCCTTTACCATTGGATTATTTTTCTTCATAATAGACTTGCTCTCTAGTGCAAATTCTTCCTATACAGAGATGGCTTAAACCAACAACTAATAGGGGAAGATTAAACGTTGATGAGAAGGCTGCGTATAATTGATGACCCTCCCTCGACTTTCGCAAAGCGAAGAATCTTGTGCACTGGGATTTTGTAAAAAATAAATAAATTTTGATAGGGCTTGAGACAAATCTCTTAAAAATTGTTATCCAGAGTCAAGCTTTGTAATTTTTGATAAAATCTCTCTTTTTTTGGTTGGGTGTTGTTGGTAGAAAATTGTAAGCTTTAAGGGAGGAACTAAAATCAGCAACTTTAATGATGTAAGTGATGTAGTGGTAATAATTTGAGCAATGTAGAGAAATAAAGAATGTTTGGACGAATTATGACTTCTTACATTCACAAGACTGAGAACTTTGAAGTTGATGCCTTGGCTTTCTAATGAAGATATTTTCTTATGTGTGCGTGCACACACACACATATATAGTAGTTTGAACGTTCAATTTATAAATATGAAATAATGTTCATTGAATGAACTGACGATAATCTTCATAATACACTAAAATCCTAAACAAAATTTTTTTGTAATGAATAAATTTCATGAATTCTTTAATCAGTAAATTATAATCAAATCTAAATAAATAGTGGTGTTATATCACTCAAAGTGAGAATGATCTAGTAATAATCAACTGTGATAGTCACACAATAATTGTTTATATAAATGACCCCAAATTTTATTGTAAAACCAAGCATATAGATGCTGAGTACAATTATATGAAAGAAATAGTTGCACGAGGAGAAGTGAACATAAAGTATATATCTACACAAGATATGGTGGTAGACTTAATGACAAAGCCATTTTTTGAGATACATATATTGGGTGTGTGAATTTATTAGGATTACATAGATATTGAAATGTACTTGATTAACACTTTCCATGTTTATTTATTCAATGTCTTTTGATGTATAAATACACATATAACTTTGAAATTGTTTATTAAGTAATCAGAATTACCTAATACTTGATTATGAAATATGCTTACTTTATATGACATTTTTTGAATGAGTCAAAAGTATGTCAGATGGATAAAAGATTGGCCTTCTTGCTCGAACAATCGATTCTAGCATTAGTGATGACTAGAGAAGAGGAAGGTTTTAAGTTTATTATCAAGGTGATAGTAGAGATTTCAAGTAAAAAACATAGAATGTAAATAGCAACTTAGATGATAAGTCAAAAGGAAATTGGTTTGGAGTGATCATATGGTAACCATATCTATCTAGAGTTGCTAGATGAGAGTTTAGAAAGATAAAACTAAGAGTAGATAAGTGAACTCAGATTAAACATGTTTGAACTAACATCTGTAAGGTATTGCATTTATGGAAGACATACGTTTCTACTTAATATAAGATGATACCATAACACATGACTCATACCATGTGTGCAGGAATGACCACGAAAGAGATTAATGTAAGTTTAAAGATCTCAACTTACATTGTATGAGATTCTCGAGGTTAAGTGAATCTCTCAATATACCCTTAAGACTTTAGTCCAATTCTTATGAATTAAATTTAATATTTACTACTTAAGAATGTTACCAAAAGAATATGTTTGATACAATCTTACGAGACAATTCTAGGAAAACAAATTCAATTCAATTTAAATGACTTGATAATAGAGGAAGGTCATTTTCTGATTGTTAACTCGTATAAAAAAAATTGGCATTCAAAGGTGGCCACTGACAATGAATTAAGAATTGGATACATTTATGAAACAATAAAATAAATGAGATAAAAGGATATTGAAATGCAAGATATAATCTATGGTATAACATACAAAATATACTCAATGATCAATTCATTAATTGCAACGATACATATTTCTAATAGATATATAATAATGTGTTCTTGTTGTATGCTAGTCATACTAGTTATAGGACATACGAAAACATAGAAAAATCATATTAGCTAAACTCATCATGTGTGAATGGGAGATGATAACAAATAGACACATGTCATGAGTTAGAATGTGATCTTTCGTCTGTTAACTGTTAATAATCGCTTGATAAATTGACATTATCAATAACTATGAGATAATGCTTATTTGAATAAATTGAAGATGGTCTTCATAATAAACTAAAATTATAAAGGAATATTTTTTGCAAGAAACAAATTTTATGAGTCCTTTAATTTGTGGATTACATAGGGATGATAATTTTTGGCCAATGAGTCTAAATTTAATTGTTTTCAATAGCTGACTCATGCCACGGCTCATACTGATTCGATACTCAATTATTCTAAGCAAAACAACATCATTTTACTTAAAAGAGATGAGCCTCGAATAAATCTGGGTCTGGACAACCCAGACCCGTATCCAATTAAAAAAATTTATTATATATTTTTAATTTAAAAAAATTAATTAGCCCATTACCATCCCTAGGATTACAATCAAATAGCCCATTACCATCCCTAGGATTACAATCAAATTGAAGCAAGTGATTTGATTGATTAATAATATATATGTTTTTAAAAGATATGTGTTTAGCTAGATGTTAGATAATATTTTCTTATATTGGCTATGAAACATATAGATGATACAAATTTTACATCCTAAAAGTAGAAGACAATATTCTTAAGTTAAATTAAACATATAGATGATACAAATTTTACATCCTAAAAGTAGAAGACAATATTCTTAAGTTAAATTTTCCGGAAAATTATGAGAAGAAAAAACTTAAAGGACGAGTTACTTTTCAGATCACATCCTCCACGTATCTTCAATCTCGAATAATAATTTTTTTCACATCGATTTAGGTTCGTGAGAAAAGATGTGAGATGAGGTGCAAGTTCTCAAATTATTAAATTTGTTTCAATTTATTGTGAATGACAAAATTAACTTACTGATTTTATAGGTAAGCTTAGAGATTAACAGCATTTAACTTGTGTGTTTTCATAAGGGAAGGAATTATTGCGAAATAGAACATACGAGAATGAGCTTGTTACATGTTGTAGAGGACTTTGGTCTAGTAAAATTACTGTTTGAGGAAGAAATAAGAAAGTGTAATATTAATATTGATAATTCTTTTTTCCCGTGGGATGAAAGGAAGTCTCTCTGTCATCATCATATTTCATTGCATTGCATGAATGAATGTTGACATAATAGTAAAAATTAGTCAAATGGAACTGAGCTTGATTGGTCTGGATGAACTGTGGCTCTATTGTGCGCCGACGTGATGGGGTTCAAGTGATCAAGTCTTTTTTAAAGCATTTAGCCATGACAATACCACTTCTGCTCCTTTCTCCCACCAACAATCAAGCATCATGTCATGGGCCACCCCTTCAACGCATACTGGTGATACGCCATAAAACCTCCCAGTTTCCTTCAGTCCTTCAGCATCCTGCAACATTTGAAAGCAATTTTCCATAAGCAATGATATATACAAGAGTAGGTCCAGACCTGAATACATACATTACTGGACACCTTAAGCATGCATACGAAGAACAATATGTATCCTTCCTACTTAAAACTCGCAAGTAAAAACAATGATATACAATTCGAAGCACCATAGCAGCAAGACACTCCATGTTCATTCACGGCTTTCTTAGGTTAAAAGTTGGCAGATTTGATCAAAATTTGAAGTTGAATTCTTATTTTCCATAAGTGAAAGTTCAGAGACCTAATTGGTTAGATTTAAAGACCAATCTACAAATCATTTCCTGATACACTGAAACTTGGAATTGAGGAAGAGAGGAACAGAGAAGGAAGGAGAGGGAAGAATTGAGAGAGAAAATTAAGATTGTAATTGGGTTTTTCTTCTTCGATACCCATGTGCCTCAACAGCATCATATTTATCAAGGATTCAAATGGTAACATGGATTCCCTCCAATAACCAACCCCGTACATCTAAGCAATTCGGTTATAACCATCCCTAGCAATGAGGAAAGTGAAAATGAAAAGCAAATACAGAATGTTGCAAATGTCTAGTACCTACTGATACCAACTCCTACGCACCGTTTTATTTCTTGGATATAAAAGCTAAAGCAAAAGACTAAATTGACCATGCATCATTTCCAAGTAACTATGTCATAAGCTCAAGCTTTTAAGCTAAAGTCTACACTAGGTCGAAGTTGTTTTACTTTTCAATGATTCCAAGCAGAAAAGAAACGATACCAAATGAGACTGTAAACATGAACATTACCACTATGAAGTCATCTGCTGCACCCAACACAAGAACCTCAATAGAAGATTTTGGCACTGAAGGTACTGGAAGAGAAGCATTCAGCTCCCTGAGGTCAAACAATGGCATCCTTGAACTTTCCTTCATTAGCTCCTGGTAACTGAAAGAAACCAATCGAGTCAAAACTTTCAAGCTCATTGATACACATGGTTTTGGACAAATGCCAGAACATATGGTTTTGGACATATGCCAGAACATGTTCTTCTCAGGTTAGATGTGTTTTAAGGAAAAAAAAAACCACAATATCAACTGCCAAGTACTCAAGATCAATGGATTTAGACCAGGAGTCAATAGAGGAGCTGATAATCTATATTGCTAAGTCCTTTGGAGATTGCTACCCTAACTTAGGATAGGGAAGATGTTGAAAGTAGAAAATTCTTCTCTAACAAATAGCAAGTTCTTCAGTTTCCATGAAACTGAAAATCTGAGCTTATGGATTGGGCATCAAGTTGCAAAGATATTGCCTGAAGATGATTTTGCACTTAGCTGACAGTTACATGATCCGAAAACATAAGGCTAAACATTGTCAACACGTCCTCTATCATTGCCTCTCCCTTTCACAAGATTGATATCCAAATATTGAATACCATACAAATATTCCCAAGTAGCTTTTTATCCACCTGCACCAACACTTGAACAGTCGCTTTGCTCTTCACTTCATCGTGCGTCTGTACAAAATACCTATTGGAATCTTAGAGCCTAAGTCAGTTGTCTCCAGTAAAAAGACTGAAGTTGGCTCCTCATCGCTCCCGCATCTTTGAAAGGCCCAAAAATCTTGATGCGCTTAATAATCACTTGCACATCCTTTAGAACCTAAGTCAGTGATCTTCTTAATGCACTCAATAATTAAATCAAGTATAAGACTTTTTGTGGATCAACTAAAATCTGATCCACTGCAATTAACTTGGAATCTATAGCAAAATAAGGCAAATTTAAGAATGGTAAATAACCATAAACAGCTTCAAAGGTGCAATCAGATCCTTGTCACTGGTATTCACTCTTGCAGTATGCCATTTAGATTATTCATTTGTTCTACAAATACCCTAGCACACTGATAATTGAATATGGGTGAGAGAGCAACTAAATGAGTGTACTTACTCAAGTGGTCCACCACTGTAAAATAACATATTTTCATCTTGATTTGGGCAAGTCTTCAATAAAATCCAAACTGATTTTAGTACAGAAGTGTTGTGGAACAAGAAGAGGTTGGAATAACTCATGGGAGACTACTGCTCCATATTTGCTCTGTTGAGAAACTACATACCTGAAAATTTCTTTCATATCCTTCTGAATAATTTTCCAGTGCAAATATACAAGCATCTTCTTATACGTCCCCATATATTCAGGGTGACCTCTTGTATAACTACTATGAAAACACGAAATGATCTCAGTTCTTAATATTCTATCAAACCTAACTACCAATCGTGTCTTCCACGTTAACAATTAGTCCCAATTATAGCTAGACGTCTCTATCTTCCCTTCTTATAGCTTTTTAATCCAAATTTGTATTAGAAGGATCTTCCCGACTATCAGTATTGACATTGGAAACCATCCTAGCATATAGTTCCAAGCTTCCTACTCTTTACAGAGCATCCACAACCTCATTATCTACTCCTTTCTTGTACTTTATTGAAATGGCGTAATCACTTTCTGTTGATTATCTAGGATGAATCTGCCCAGTTTGTTGGTAAAACAAATTTAGTTGTTATTCAGTAGTTACTTGAATAAGGATTGTTTTTTCCCAAGTTTGTCCTCATCTTCCATCAATGATTTCAACAATCTGCGTGTGACTAATCTTGGTGCTACAACGAGAAACATACAATATAGCAATAATCTTTTCAGCTCAAGTTTTCCCTTTCAATTGACGAAGGACAAGTGGAATGACCAGAATTACCTGGAATGGCAAACAATAAAATTGGCCATTTATGGCAAAAGAAAAAGTTGGCCATTTGACTGGAGAGATAACAAGGTCAGCTTCAGATGATCTAAATATGGCAATATAGTGGTCCAAAAATTTTTTGACCACAGCTTGGTTGATTAATTCAGTACAACCTACAATTGGAAAACCCCTATATGTTTCTGCCCACAGCACAAGATGTATGGAATGTGGTTCAAGATATGTATTCGTATGTTGAGAATTATGCTCAAATTTTTGAACCAAAAATGAAGTTGTGGAAGGCCAAATATGGAGACTACAATGTTACTTTGTCTTAAAATGAATTTGTAACCTTGTGGCAGGAATTGGACTTATGTTATAAAGATGATTAGTACTGTCCAAATGATTTCAGATGTTGAGAATTCTTCTCAAATTTTTGAACTAGAAATGAAGTTGTGGAAGCCAAGCAAGGAGATTGTGATGTTACTTTGTCTTATAACGAACTTGTAACCTTGTGGCAAGAATTGGACCTATGTTATGAAGATGATTGGGACTATTTGAATGATAGTGTTTGAAATTAAAAAAAGGGAAGAAAACGATAAAATTCATGTTTTTCCTGCAGGATTAAATCAAGAATTGGATGAATTTAGAGGCCAGATTCTGGGAAGAAAACCATTGCCCTCATGTCTTGGAAGTAAGAAGAGAGGAGATGAAGCAGAAAGTGATGATTGTCAACGCCAAACCAAAGGCTGAAGGTTTTGCACTCGTATCTAAAGGAACAGAGGCTGATGGAGAAAGGAAAAACAACAAAAAGCCTTGGTATGATCGCTGTAAATGCAATTCCATACACGAGAAACCTGTTGAAAAATCTATGGGAAGCCAAAAAATTGGAAGAAAAATAATTTAGTGAAAACCACAACCCCCAAGCCAGTACTATTGAATTCAGACCCAAAGTGTCTTCTAGCACACAGCCATTCACAAAAGAACAGGTAGAGTAAATCCATAAAATTCTTCAATCTCATATTTTCTCTAGTTCAAATCGTTTTTGTTTTTTGGATCAAAAAGGCATTATTTAGTTGCCTCTTGCTTCAGTATCAATTCAAATAATTCTTGGGTAACAAATTTTATGACTGGGTCATCTAAATTATTTCCCATAGCTCTTGCGTAGAAGATCAACGAGTAAAAATGGCATATGGTTCCTTCTCACCAATAGCTAGAAAAGGATCAATTGTTATTTCTCTGATTTTACACTCCATAATGTTCTTCATGTTCCTAAATGGTCAAGTAGCTTCTTATCAGTCAATAAGATAACCGTTGATCAATATTGTTGAGCTATTTTTTCTTCATCTAATTCTCAATTTCACGGCACGAACACTGAGAAGATGATTGGCAATGCTAAACAAGTTGACGACCTCTATTTCTTTGAAAATGAATATGACTCAAACAATCCCAGATAATTTGTATCAGTTCTATTTCAAACCTTAATGAGAGTAAAATTATGTTATGACATTTTAAATTAGGACATCCAAGTTTCCACTATATGAGACATTTGTTTCCAAATTTTCTTACAAATGAAGATCAATGTCAATTTGTCAAGTATCATCAAACAACTTTCCCAACACAACCTTACAAGACCACAAAACCCTTCACTATGATTGATAGTGATATCTGGGAACCTTCAAGAACAAAAAAAATTACTAAAAGAAGATAGTTCATACTTTTATTGATGACCATACTAGACTTACTTGGGTATTTTTACTTAAAGAGAAATCATATGTTGAGAGCGTATTTTAAGACTTCTATAAAATGATCCAAACACAATTTCAAAATAGGATTCAAGTTTTTAGAAGTGATATTGGAAAAGAATATTTCAACAAAATTGTAAGGAATTTTTTTATCGAGAAGGTACTGTTTATTAAAGCTCATACACTAACACCCTCCAAAAAAATGGAATAATAGAGCGGAAAAATAAATATCTATTAGAAATTGCAAGATCTTGAATGTTTTCAACTAATGCTCCTAAGTACTTATGGGGTGAGGCTATCCTAATAGCTGCCTTCAAAATTTTAAAATTTCTAACCTCTTAATTATTTTACTAAATGTTTTCCTTCCTCTTGGTTATCATATTATCTTTCACTTATTAAGGAGTCAATTATTTCATAAATAATCAGAAGGAAGCCTTGCCAATAAGTGATTAAAAAGATCTACTAGTTGGAATTTGAAGACGACTGGTATATAGTTTTTTAAAAGAGTCTTACTGTCTTTTGAATCATGTTTGAAGGGAAAGGCGAAGAAGGAACAAATAACCCTAAAGGGTTTAGGTGTCCTACATTTGTTCATATCCATGATAACAATAAGAAAAACTTGCTTCTGGAGCTTGAAAACTTTTTTTTGTTAATTATCCTCCCACTCAAAAAGGGTACAAATGCTTTGATCCAATACGTAAAAGATTTTGTCTCCATGAATGTCACATTTTTTGAAGATAAACCTTTATTTACCCTCGCCTCATCTTCAGGGGAGATATCTAGTGAAGATTGTTAGTCAACATTAACAATGATGTGGATTTTTTCTGTAATCCTGATTCAAAAACTGATAGTATCTCAAATAATAGAAATAAGGATCCATCTTTGATGCCCTTACAAATTCAATCTCAAAACAAGACTGAAATGTGTGCGAGACAAGATGGATATCGTCTTAAAGGGCAAGTTCTTTTGAAAAAAATATCCATAGCAGAAAAAAAAAAAAGGAACAGAAAGCTTGTAGCACAGCAAAGAATCTAACCTGAATACAAATCCAAAAATTCAAGACCAATCATGTAAATATGAGTATAAGCCTATTCCCATTGAGACAATTTCTCATAAACCGATATGTATTTTAGAGTCAAATAAAACTTTAGATTTACCGATTACTCTTAAAAAAGGTTCTAGAACTTGTACTCAATATGCTTTATATAACTTCCTATCTTATCAAGGTCTATCTCCATCATTTCAAGTATTTGCTTATAAGTTGTCCACTGTTTTCATTCCTACGAATATACAGGACTCTCTAAACATTCCTAAGTAGAGAGAACGGTCCTAGAGGAGATGAGAACTCTAAAGTTGATCTTTCGAGAGTAAAAACACTGGTTGGATGTAAATGAGTATTCACTGTGAAGTACAATTATGATGGATCACTTAAAAGCTATAAGGCGTGCCTGGTTGCTAAGAAGTTTACTCAAATCTATGGAATTAACTATTCAAAAACCTTTTCACTTGTTGCTAAGTTGAATACTATGAGTGTGTTGTTTTATATTATAGTTAATCTATATTGGTCTCTAAACGACTTCCTAAATGGAGATCTTAAAGAAGAGGTGTACATGGAAGCTCTCCTAGGATTCAATAAAAGCTTCGAGAAAAGGATATGCAAGCTTAAAAATCTTTATATGGGTTGAAACAATTACCAAGATCCTAGTTTGACAGATTTGCTAGATATCATGAAGCCTCAAGGTTTCATACAAGGATAGTCTAACTATATTCATAAACACTTTTGTAGAAGAGAGGATTGCAATTCTAATTATGCAAGTAGACAACATTATCCTCACTAGTGAAGATTTTTTAGGAAATGGAAAATTTGAAGAACAATCTTTTGAACGTGTTTGAAATCAAAGGCGACCTGGGGTCTCTTAGATACTTCTTCACGATGGATATTGCTAAATCAAAGAAAGGAATAGTAGTCGCCCAATGCAAGTATATCCTGTATCTTTTAGAAGAAACTAGAATGAGTAGATGTAAAACCATTAGATACTCCTATGGAATCTAACTTAAAGCTTGGTGAAGTTAAAGGAGTTCCAATAAATACAAGTCGATATCAACAATTGATCGGAAAGCTAATCTATTTATGCCACACTAAACCAGATATTTTCTTTGTTATTAGTGTGTGTGGTAAGGCAGTTTATGCATACCCCTTATTGAGAACACTTGGAAGTAGTGTACAAAATCTCAAGATAAAGGGAATTCCAAAGAAAGGATTATTCTTCAAGAAAAGTAATTAGCAAAGAGTCGAAGTCTACACTGATGCAAACTGGGCAAGGTCTGTTAGCAGCAGAAGGTCTACTTTTGGATATTGCATTTTTTTATGGGAATGTCTAGTAACTTGGAGGAGTAAAAAACAAATTGTGGTGGTCATGAGTAATATGGAGGTAGGAATTTGTGAAATAATCTGACTTAAAAGAGTAATGAAAGAACTTAAACGATTAGTGAAACATCCAATAAAGTTGTTTTGTGATCATAAACCAGCTATTAGTATCACCAATAATCCAGTTTAGTAGGATCAGATGAAACATGTGGAAATTGATAGGCATTTATAAAAGAGAAAGTTGAAAGTGGACTCATTTGCATACCATTTATACCTCCATCACAATATGTTGTTAATGTCTTCACCAAAGGACTACTAAGGCAAAATTTTGAGTTCTTTGTAAGCAAAGTTGGCATGATCCATAGTTATGCACCAACTTAAGGGAGAATGTTGTTATTCTAGAGATAATTAACTGACATTCTAAAGATAATTAGCTAATATTATAAAGATAATTAGGTGGTTTAAGGCTAGAGGTTAACAACTGGATTAGTGGCTTTTACTATTTAGAGAATAAATGGATTCTCCTTAATTAAGGAGGTGATTATGGTTGTACTTTCCTATATATTCCCTATACTGTACAGTTCCAAGAAAGATTAACTAAGAATTACTTTTCCCTATGATTTTCTTTAAATACGATAAACATTGTCAAAAATTTCTTTCACATATCATAGTAAATCCTAATTTTACCCTGAATTCCGAAAGTTTTTAATGATTTATGATGCTACTCCATTCTAGGGAATCCAATGGACAAATGAATCAATTAAATAACCAGAAAATTAGTGACATCAGCTGCATTGTTTATTGCCATTTTTCATTAGGGAAATCTTGACTGTCTATATGGAAATGGGAAGAGGTAGAAGGCAACATAAACAAACCGTGCCACTTGTTGATCATCCATTTCTGAAGCAAAAAATGTTTCTTTGCATAGAGTGAGATCATTTTGAAAAGCTTTAGCTGCCAAGCTGCGAGTCACCTGCCCATAAGTTGGAAGTCATTCTCATTTTATAATAACAACTCAAAGAGTAGAAAAAAGAATGGTTTTCCTAGAGCAAGAATTCAACAGGGAAATCTCATGATGTCAAACCAAAGGATATCCTAATGCTTAGATCTGTATCAGGAAAATGCACATCTTTTATATTTAATGATGCAGAATACCTAAGTAGTTTTCTATTGGCAAGAAAATCCAGCTTAAAAAATAGTGCAAAAAGTTGAGAAGAATAGGTGTATAAGATAAAGACAAAAGTATAACTGTAAACGTGTAAAGAGTTGATATGTTTCCCCGACAAGATTAGTTAATAAATTTGTGTTTTATCTACTTTAATTTAACTGAAGATTAGGTTATATTTAGTTTTAAATAAAAAAAAGTATTATAGATAGAATATAAATGTCGTAGTCAAGTATAATTGAATATCTTATTTTGTGTTAACAATTTAAGTAGATAATAAAGCATTCGATGATGAGCTTCTGCAAAAATTAGTTTTTATACCTCATTTATTTTTGTTTTGCAAGATGGTATTAGAGCTTAATTGATCTTTCAGGTTTTGTGCTTCTACAAGTGAAAACCAGCTAGGATTCACTTCCATTAAAAACAAACAATACACCAAAAAGTTGAAGATGGCTTCCAACAGTTTTTCTATCTCAATACTTTCAGTTTTTTATGGCAAAAAATACCAATTTTGGACAGTAAAAGTGAAAGCCTACCTTCAAACTTTTGATCTGTGGGATATGACAGATGTAGAGAGGTACCTAGCACAACTTCCTGATAATCAATTGTGAACCAGATCAAAGTACAAGAGAAATCAAAGCAGTTCAAGGCACTCTCACCAATACATGATTCTGTTTTTGACACAATCTTCTCAAGAATCATGACTGGCAATACTGGAAAAGAGGCATGGGATAAGATCAAGAGTGAGTTTGAAGGCAGTGACAACCTAACAGATTCAGGTCCTCAACTTTTGGAGAGAACTTAAGGTTTCGACGATGAAAGATACTGGAAACATCAAGGAATATATAGATAGGCTCATGAAGGTAGTAAATCAGATTAAGCTGTAGGGAGAAGAGCTATCTGACTTGAGTGGTGAATAAAGTTCTAATAAGTGTCCCTGAGAAATTTGATTTTCAATATCATATTTAGAGGACTTAAAAAATCTGTCAAAGTTTTCCTTGACAGAATTAGTTAAATGCCTTAAACCTTTTGAACAAAGAGGAGCTTTCAGACAAGATGATGCATCAAATGTGGTTTTCCTAATGAAGCACAAGGATGCAAAGACAAAGTTTGATGGAGGCACGAAGCAATATGGTGACAGAAAAAGTAAAGGGAAACAATACAATGATGGGATTGCAAGCAATGAAAAGAAAGGCTAGTTCCCAACCTGTCCAATTGCAAAAGGAATTTCATAGAAAAGTATTACTGATGGATGCCTAATGTGAAATGTAGGGCTTGTAACCAGTTAGGCCATGTTGAGAAAGTGCATAAAAGTAACGATAAAGAACAGCAAGACAGAAAGCAAAAGTAGTTTAACTAGAAGCATAACTTGATGAGAATTATTTACAAATTCAGTGACAACAATTAAGGCTCGTAGTTGCCTACTTTAAAATAAGTGTTCACATAACATGGCCAACAATGAGGTGTTTAAAAGTTTTAATAAAACCTACAGGTGGGTAATGGTGCTTGTCTGGAGGGAAAGGAACAAGAATGATAGCTGTTTCTACATTTCCAGTATGAAAGTCTGAACTGACATACTGTTTGTACGTGAAATTTCAAAAAATCTGCTTGGGACAACTACTGGAAAAAATATATCCATTAACTCCAAAGGTAATGTTTGTACCATTTCTGACCATCTTGAATATGAGCTGATGTCTTTCTTGTGGGACTATGGCACAAGGGATTCAGCCATTTCAGCTTTGAAACAATGAAGATTATGCAGAAAAAAATTTAGTTCATGATCTGCCAACTATTTGTAAAACTTTTGGATTTTGTAAAGCTTGTCGATTAGGAAAGCAAACCAAAATGCCTTTTGGTGACAGCATTTAGAGAGCTTAAGAGAAAATCCAACTCATAGTCTGATATTTGTGGACCAATGAGAAAAAAGTCCATAGATGGAAATGTGTATCTTCTACTGGTTTCTTTTCTAATTCAGAAGTCAGAAACCTTGCTGGAGTTCAAGAAGTTCAAAAAGGTTTCGTAGAGAAACAAAGTGATTGATCAATCGAGATCCTTTAAACATATACTGACTCAATTTGTCTCTAAAGAGAATTTTTTGGAGAAGGAAGGGATCAAACAACAGCTCACTGTTCCTCACTGTTGGAAAGGAGAATATTTAGGAATTAAATGTTATGATTAGTTACTGATTCTTAGGTGATTGATTGGAATCAGTTACTGATTTACAGAAGTAATTAGAGGAGATTAGTTAGGAGATAAATTAGGAGATTGATTTATCTTGTACAGATTTCTTTCCTAGTATAGTTATCTTGTATTCCTATTTACATGTAATAAGCAAATCAGAGAAACATAGAAAAGAAAATACTATTTTCTACACTGACATCCCTCAGCAGGAAGGGCTTAGTTAGAGGAAGAGCAAGACAGTGATGAAAATGGCCAGGTTCATGATGTTTACGAAGAATGAAGAAAGGAATTATTTTCTCTACTTCTTTTAAACAGTTAATACAACTAAATATATGTATGTTAGTACCTCTCCTATTGATCAGCCTATACTACCTAAGCAACCTAAGCCCATTAAAAGTTATGTTTGTAGGAGCAAGTTGGGAAAAGGGGAATCTGCCATGTAGGCAAGTTGTTATAAGTTTGTTATAGTTAGTTATGGAGAGAGATGATGTAGGGGGGAATATAGCTGAACAGGGGGAAGAGAGGGACACGATTTTTGGAAATTGTGAAGTAATATTTAGGCCTGGATTTCACCAAGAGGGGGAGCTTGCTCCAGTTGTCTCTCTTTTCACATATCAATAATACAATCTCTAAAGCATCACCCATCAACTAGTGCTTTTGTTTAGAGAGTGCAGAGGGGTAGAGATTATATGCAAACTCGAATGGAGTCTAGAATCTCTTTGATAGAAACATCTCTTAGGAGACAAGAATCATCACTTTCAGCTCAATAAGGGATGGTTAAGTTGCACGATGCTACTCTGAAGCACTTACGGACGCAGTTGAGTTTTTTTATGGCCACTGTGTCAAGACATTAGCTAAGTCCCAAAATCTCCTTCAATTGGAGTTGAGGAAGGATTCCAAGCCATAATTGGCAGGAACCCAGACAAGCATAGTATGGGAGAAGGAGTCGAAGGTTCAAGGGGCAGAGCCTCGACGACAGGAGAATCGCTTGGTGTTTGCGACAACAGAGCGTGCGTTGGAAGAGTATAGGAAAGCAGCACGACGTGTCGATCTCCCTTCGTTCCAGAGGGAGGATCCTTTCGCATGGGTTACACATGCAAAGTCCTATTTTTTGATCCATGGGATCCTTCTGAGCTTCATTTACCGATGGCTTAGATATGTATGGAGGGTTCTACATTATATTGGTTCATTTCCATACACGAGCTTGATCCATGCATGACGTGGGAACGCTTCAAGCATTTTCTATTAAACCAGTACGGTGGGAAGGATGAAGGTAATCCAATAAAGCAGCTCAAATCGATCGTCCAACGTGGTTCGGTGGATGAATATATCGACGAGTTTGAACAGTTGTCCTCACAAATCACCCATTTACCAGAAGAATGGTTTATGAGTTGTTTTTTGGGTGGTCTACAAGAAGAGGTTAAGAATTGGGATAGGATTCACGACCCGCCGACTAGAAATCGATTGTTGACTATGGCGCGAAAGGTAGAAAGGGAGTTAATCAATGAAGGGGTAATCCGCACCAATGAACCAAGGCAAAAGTTGGGAATCCAGCCTTTTGGACATGGTTCACAGTTAGACACGCCAACTATCCCTTGTTTTGGTCATTCGAACAAAAGATTTGTTAATATGAGGAGTTAAGGAAGGGAAATGCCCAACAAATTCTGAGGTGTTGTGGTAGACAGAAATAGAAATAGTGGAACCAAGTGGAGGGGAACAAGGAATTTGTAGTATGAACAGCTTATGGAGAGAAGGGCAAAGGGGTTGTTTTTAAGTGTGGCCAAACAAGAAAAATCAGACATTATTTCTCCATCCAGTCTCCTATCTGAAACACATCTCACAAATTCCGAAAAAATATGGCTCTACCATCGTCGCCTAGGACATCCCTCCTTCTTTGTTATAAAAAATATGTTTCCTTCCTTGTTTTCAAGCAATAGGGTAGAAGAGTTTCAATGTGAAGTGTGTGAGCTTGCTAAACACAAGCGTGTGCCCTTTCCAACTTCTATTAGTAAAAGTTCTCTACCGTTTGACCTTGTTCATAGTGATATATGGGGTCCAGCACCCATCTCTAATGTTTCTAGTGCAAAATGGTTTGTTTCATTTATTGATGATTGCACACGTATGACTTGGATCTTTCTTCTCAAACACAAATCAGATGTAAGCATAGTCCTTCCTCAGTTTTATACCATGATTCAGACCCAATTTGGAACCAAAATTAAAAGGTTCAGATCTGACAATGCCAAAGATTACTTTAATCAGACCTTATCCTCTTTCTTTCAAAAAGAGGGCATTATCCATGAGTCTTCTTGTGTCTATACTCCACAACAAAATGGCATTGCAGAGCGTAAAAATGGTCACATTCTTGCTTATACAAGAGCTCTTCTTTTTTATAACAATGTCCCACAGTGGCTATGGGGAGAGGCAGTCCTAACTTCTGCCTTCTTGATCAATCTGTTGCCATCATATAGCCTTGGAAACAAAAGTCCTGTTGATACCCTCTATACCTTCTACCCAAATAATCCAGTTAAGATCGGCCTACAGCCTAGAATATTTGGGTGCACATCCTTTGTTCATGTGCAGTCTCCTAATAGAGGCAAGCTGGATCCTAGAGCCCTATGTTGTATCTTTGTGGGATACTCATCCACCCAAAAAGGGTACAAAAGTTACCATCCTCCCACTAAAAAAGTCTTTATCTCGACTGATGTCACCTTTAATGAAACTGAGCCTTATTATTCTCAATCTCATCTTTAGGGGGAGAAATTAGTACCATTAAATTTAGAAGATGAGAATACTATCATTTATTTGGAAAATTTTTCCATTTACCAGCCCATTTTTTATCCCGACTAGCCCAATTCTCTAGCTGATACTAATCAGCCCATTTCTAATAAGCCCATTTCTGCTCCAAACCAGCCCATTTCTCCAGCTGATACTAATCAGCTCATTTCTAATCAGCCCATTGCTTCCCCAAACCAACTCATTTCTGATCCAGACCAGTCCTTTACAGAGCAACCTGCACTAGACCAATTCACTCCAGACTTATCTAATCTCTCAACAGGTGCATCAGACACTCATAATCCTCAACCAGCATGTGTACTTAAAAAGTTTGGCAAAGTGTACTCAAGGAGAGGAAAAGGCAATTCTGCGCCTCAGCATGTCCAGGATTCCATCAAGGATTCCAATCTAGAGGTAACAGATCCTAGTGATAAAATACATGAAATTTTTGAGCAGCCTGTTTTATGTGATATTGTTGAGAAACCCATTGCCTTACGAAAAGGTACAAGAGAGTGTACCAAGAAATCACTTTATCCCCTAGCACAATCCTTGTCACTAAAAAATGTTTCATTATCACGCAAGACCTTCCTCGTCAATCTACATGGTGCCAAAATACCCAACACATGGACTGAGGCCGTAACTAATGAGAAATGGAGACAAGCTATGAATGTCGAGATGGAAGCACTTGAAATGAACAAAACCTGGGATCTAGTGCAGTTGCCTCCAGACAAGAAAACAGTGGGTTGTAGATGGATTTATACCATCAAATATAGGGCAGA
>JANITW010000002.1:32405392-32416914 GCA_027564335.1 Erythroxylum williamsii | reverse complement strand
TATTTAAAAATTATTGTTATTGACTTATTTCATATTAATTGTCATTATTATTTATTATTAAGATTTTTGAAAGCATGGTTGACGTAAACAGTAAACTAGTAAAGTATACAACACAAATGCACAATATACCAATATGGACTATTTTGCAATTTTTAAAAATTTTAGAAACTATTTCATAAATTTAAAAAATTACCCGAAACAATACTCGGTACCGACCGATACCGGTATAGTTCTGTTTCAAAACTCAATCCGATACCAAGCTCGATACGGTATTCATAACTTTACTTATGAATACATCATAAGAATTAAATGGTAAAAATTGAAAATCACATTCATCTATAATTTACTTAACATTCAAATCTCATAAACATTCAAAACACTGTTTTATTCTCAAAGAAAAAGATATGTAAAATAAATAGATTGTAAACTTTCAATATTTAAGATTAATGGTACAACACTGTAAAAATTATTATAAAAATAATGATTTCATGATTAAGTTGTACTACATTGAGGGTGTATTAATGGAATGATCATTTAGAATACAACATAAAATATAATTAAAATTTATGGTAAAAGACACAGAGGTTTCCTATTGTTTAAGTAATTTTAAAAAAATCTTAATACTTAAAATTACAAACAATTATGATTTTAAAGTTTTCAAAATTTTTAGGCTTTCATTAAAAATAAAAATAATATAGATGTAATATGAATATCACATTTGAACTAATTAAATATTGCCAACATGATGATTCAACTTAATTCTTAAATTCAATCTAAACCAATTAAACTTAACTCAAATATTCAACTCAAGACAATTATAATAAATTATTTATTTGGTCGAGCTTAACAATTGAATAGGGTTATCATGCCAATAATATTTGATTGGCCCATATATGATATTTATGCTATGAGCGTTTCACAGTTATTTTTAATTGAAGTATAATAAAAGAGATTTTTTTTAAAACTTTAACAATTAAAGACTATTTTAAAGTAACTTAAACCATAAGAAAGTCATGTGTCTTTTATTCTAAAATTTAATATTTTAATATCCCATCATAAAATTTAATTGAATAAAAAGAAAGACCATATTACATTTATAATATTTCTTATTTTTATCTTCAAATAACTTAATTATACAATAACTTTTATATTTCACATATTTAATAAATTATAATTTAATAAAAACAAAGATAATTATAATTAATATATGAAAATAAATTTAATTTGCCAAATGAGAGACCCCTAAAATATGCATAAGATGAGTTTGAGATTTACTTAACCTATTCTAATTTATTTATTCACATTTGGTAACTTCGTTTCTTCCTTGTATGGTTGTTACTTACAGACTTGCCATTATCGAAAGGTCTTAAGGATTCTTATTACAAATAAAATCCAATTTATTTGTTCAGATAAGATAGACCAAGATAATACAAATACAAATACAAAAATAAGGTCCTGAACAAAGATTAATTAATATTTCTAGTAGAGATAGATTAAACTCTACTTAAATAATTAGAATATAACTTCAAATTTGAAAAGATCATTTATAAAAGGAAGACACACCAAGATAAGTAGACATTATGATCATTATTAACATACTTATAATAGTTCTTGGAGTTGGCCAAAGCTTTTATCAGTAAGGGATAAGTTATGTCATCAATTCAGATTTAGGATTGGAAATGGTATTTTTACTCTTTTCTGACAGGATCCTTGGCACCTGCGAGGTATACTGAAGACCTTGACTACACCGAGAGCGATCAATGGCTCGAAGCTCCAGCTCTCAGCACGAGTGACTGAAGTCATACTTAATGATAATTGGAGATTGAATGAGGTTTCTATGGACATCATAAGGCACCTTGACCCACCCAAGTATGTCCCTAATACCTCCCTACCCGACTGTCTGGAATGGTTAGCTAGCCCCACTAAAAGATATAGCAATGTTTCAACCTATCAACTCTTGTGCCCCCCTTATCGGATGTTTCTTGGTACAAGCTGGTCTGGTCCAAATATTGTAAACCTCGATGCACCTTTACCTTATGGCTAGCCTTCCTATACAAGTTGCAAACTAAGGACAAACTACCCTACCTATACACCCCCAATCACTGTTCTCTGTGCATTGCTGCTAATGAATCCATAGACCACTTATTCTTTGACTGCCTATTCTCTAAAACAATTTGGGACCAATGCCTCACCCACTTCCATTTGCCCATCCTTAACTAGTCTACCCTTTCAACAATCCTCTCCTGGTATAGAAGTGTTTCCAGTATTGGGCTTTCGGCCTTACCTTATTTCCCTCTCCTATTATCCACTACCGTGTACCTAATTTAGACTGAACGTAATGCAAGAACCTTCAAGAATGAAGCCATGGATGTGGAGAGAGCGTATCTTTGAGTAATCTCCCACGTTAGGGAACTTCTCAGCCTATTCACCGAGAGGAGGTAATTATATTATTGTTGGTTTTCACTAACTTTGCAGGTTGGGTTCCCAGTCTATCCGCAGACAAATTCAAAGGATCAACTCTGTCACTTCCTCGTAGCAACCTTTTTCATGGACATACTATCAACAGTTACTCCAATCGTCTCCGATGACAACTGGCCATGTGGGAAAAGGATGCTTTAAATTCCTTATCTCATCGGTTTGCCTCTTGTGGATTGAGTTTCAGCTAGCTTAAGCTTCCCCTATTAATTCCTCTTTGGTTCGATTCTGGTTGCGTTTTGTATTCTTTTGTTGAGTAGTTGTGGGAGTTTCCCTATTTAGCTGCAGGAAGTTCTAAGAGTTGTGCTTGGTTTATAGTGTGACTTGTTGCTATGTATCAGCTTATTGTGTCCTCCGAGGCACTTGTGTAAGAACTCATTGTACATATCTTGGTTTCATTTATTAATTTTATCTGACTTACCAAAAAACTTCTTTCCATAAATTTGGTATCCTTTGCTCTCAATGACTTACAAGTCATAATGCCTTGTTGAGGAACAACTTTATCACTCTAACTATTTATTTGTGTAGGCCTATCGACTTAAGATCATTCTAATACGTCTTCCTCGATTTTAATATACATTATTTAGCATCAAATTTGGAAACCTTTTTAAAATTTTCAATATTCTTTTTTAAAATTTTCAATATTCTTACTTGAGAAAGTTTTAAACTAGTTAAGATATCTTCATTCAAAGTAGGCTTGGCATAACAGCCCAGGTTGGTCTGGTAGACTGAAGTCAACATGCTTGACTATATGTAAAATTAAAAACATACAGTTTTGTTATTTTGAGTCTTCTCTATTTTCTCTGACCACTTCTAGATCTTTCTCTTCAATCTTCTTATCTTATTTGTTTCTCTTTATTATTTGGTCTCTTCAAGTTCTTTCTAGTAAAGTTTGAAAACAACATCCTAGTTGATAATTATAATATCATTGTACTTGCTTCTTACGACTGTCAATACTTGGTACTCTTATTTTTATTTTGTGGCCTTCCATCTAACCCAAAAAATGGTTAAAAGTAAGGAGACAACTCATGACAGTGAAAGATAATTGTTACCACTTTGTTTTATTATTTGGAATATTGCTTACATAACAAAAGATGCCATTTAGGTTAAGGAAGAAGTTGAAGAATTAGTAAATGGTTGGGTGCATGGCATGCAAAATTTAGTTAATAGGTCTAATGGGGTCAAGTTTGGGTTAAAGTCAAGTTTCAAATAGATTTTGAACCATCTAAAATTTTAATTAAATTTAGATTCAGGTAATATAAGCTAAATCCTATCGAACTTCAGGTTAAGCTCAGTCTGTTCCATTGCCGTCCTTAATTAAGAGAAAGAACAATTGATAGACTTCTAATGGTTATAATTAATTGTACTATATAAAGGTGTATTAAGATGATAATTTACAATCCAATGTACGATATAATTAAAGTTTAACATTATAATATCTCATCATTCAATTTAATTTATATAAACTAAAAGATCGTATTACACTTATAATTTTTCTTATTTTTTCTTTAAATAACTTAACTATATAATAAATTTCATGTTTCACATCTTTGATAAATTAAATACATTCATGACTAAAAATTTTAGATTGATGTATGAAAGTAAAATTTATTCTACTATGTGATACATCTTTAACATATGCACAAGATGGGGTTAGCTAGTCAAACTTATTTATTTACTTTAGTATACTTTGTACAGTTGTCACTTTTAGGCCTATAACTATCTGACCCACTTAAAAGTTTTAAGGATGTTTAATGGATAAGATCCACTTTATTTACTTTATAATAACAATCACGATAGACTATCTGAATATGGAAATAAAGTCTTAACTAAAAACTATTCAATCTTACTAGTAGAGATTAATTGAAAATCTATTTAAATAATTGAAATATAACTCTACTTCTTGATCTCACTGATTTAGATGTTATAATGTCTTTTTTGAGAATAACACTAATACTTTAACTATTTGTTTGCGTAAACTTATAGACCTATAATTAGTCTAACATGCCTACCTTAATTTTGATTTACATTATTTAACACTATCCTTGGGAAATTTTATAAAATTTTAGTACTGTCCATAGGTAATTTTTCAAAATCTACATTTTTTCCACTTGAGAAAGTTTTAAACTAGTTGAGATATCTTCGTTTAGAGAAAGAATAGTGGACACTCAAAGAAGAGACCCATTTCAAAAACTCACTAGAGAAACCCACACCTCTAAAAATACTCAAGCAAATAAACAATTAAAGATCTTATCCCACAATAACCAAACTATTATAATTGAGATGTTATGAAAACAAGTCAACTATTTGATAGAAGAAAGGAATTAGACTTACACCTCACACCCATCATCTAAAGGAGCCTTACTTACACCTTTGCAGTCATTGCTATTGGGACATATAATTTCGGGAGAAAACTATAATAGTTGGCATTAATTTAACCTACAATGTCCTAATTGAATCATTAGTCTTAACACTTATAATGGCATGCACGATTTGGTTGATTTGAAAGATGCATATTTGAATCTAATTATACACCCATATTTAATATATTTTGCTTGATATTTTATAGTTTTATTTTATTTTTTGTATTTAATCCCCTCTAAGTGCATTTGTAGGTTATATTTGCCTTCAAGGAACAAAGAGAGAAAAATTCGGATGAAATCGTGGCATGAAACAAAGATTTGAAGCAACTAAGTACTTACAGAATCATGTATAGTGATAATGTAAATCTCCATAAACATATGAAGATTGAAGAATTTGAGTTCAAGTTGTGTGGAGTTACATGCTTGTGTTTATTGATATACAAATCTGTGTGTGTTATTTGTGTGAAATCATGAATTTACATATTTTTGATTATGCACGGTCTTTTGTATGTCTATATAATTGATTGCGTATATCCCAAAAATCCTAAATTTACTATAAAAGGAGGTGAGTAGACGAAAATAAGAGAGAGCCAAGTTTTGTAGAAGTTTTGAGACATAAGACACTTAGGAAGTGATGATTTTGATCAAGGGATTAGGAAAACACGAAGAATACATTAAAAGATCCAATAGATAATTACATCAAATCCATACTTGCAAGAAGATTCAATAGAAGAGAAAGGGAGATTTAGAATTATGATTTCTTTGTTTTCTATTAGTTTTTCTACATGTTTATCTTTTAATTTTGTTTTCTGTGAGTAAGTAAATCTGTTTAGTGTCTAGGTGTGATGAACCCTAGTTTGAGATAACAATATGTTTTAATCTTTTATTTAACGTAATTATATTGATGGATTTATTGTGATTCAATTACGTATTTTATCCTCGTTCTAATATATCAAGAATATTAGTATATGATTTGATTTCATATGATTGAGATTAAAAAATTATCTTGTACGAAAAGCTTTGCCATAATTGAAAGAAGTTGCTTGCAAACCTAGAGATAAACTAATATAAATCCTCTGGATTAGGGCCAAACATACTAGTGAAATTCATAAATCGATAATGCAATCCTAAGGGTTTTAACTAGAAAGATTTCTATTAGTCAACTGATGGATTAACTCATAAGATAAAAATTTTGACATTGTAATAATTAATAGTATAATTGCATGATAAAAGGTTAACATTTAATGATTCTTTGGGAATTCATCACTTAGACACCATTATTTGATATTGATTTTTCTATGTAATTTCATTTATCCTGTATTCATTATTGTTTCCAATTTTAGATTGTTTGTTTAGCTTAATTTTGAAATAAAATAAAAAATATTATTATTAGGCTAGATAATAGAAAAGAAGGTAACTAATAGTACCTACTGTCTTCGTGGGATCGACCTATACTTTCCTGTGCTAGCTACAACTATATCGTATACTTACGGTAAAACTAATATTGACCTTAACCCTAGTCAATCAAGATCTTTGGCACCATTGCTAGGGACAATAATACTAGAAACACCTAGATTTATTACTCTAGCCATTGTTATTTTATTATGTTTTATTTTTGTTTTGAACTTATTTTTTTTGTTAACTTGTTTAGTTTTCTTTCTTTTTATAGATTTTGATTCTTGGTCAGTTTATGACCTAGAGTAATTGTGAGAGCTTAATCGACATAGATCCAGAAATCGAGAGAATGGTGCCCAGAAACCTTCATAGGACATAACTAAGAGAGTTTGAGCTAGACCGTTAATTAGAAGACTTAATAGGTCAGTGGATAATGAAGAATCACATAATATGATTGACCAACTGAGGTCTATGTTTGATTATGTTGGACCAAATTGATTGGAGCAAACTCTAGCATTGTGAAACTGACTGTGAGTTCCAACAACTTCGAGATAAAGCTGAGTATCATATAAATGGTGTAACAATTAGTCCAATTTGATTGGCTTGGAGATGAAGATCTAAACGCACATATCTATAATTTTTTAGAGATTTATGTTCCATTCAAGATTAATGGAGTTAATAATGATACCATCAAACTGTGTTTATTCTCGTCTTCTTTAAAATGGAAGGCCAAACAATGGTTAAACTTGGTGCCAAGATCGTCACTAACAGTATAGGAGAAAGTTGTCAAGAAGTTCTTGTTGAAGTATTTTCCACTAGTTAAAACTACTAAACTAAGGAATGACATCTCCTTCTTACTCCTAAGCTGAAGCTGAATCTTTATATGATATATGGGAGAAGTTTAAGGAGATGTTAAGAAGATTCCCACACAATAGTTTACCATTTTGTATGCAAATCCAAACATTTTATAATGGCCTAACTCAGAACACCAAGCGGTGAATTGATGTAACAATTGGGGGAATACTTAATAAGAAGACACCAAAGGCAGCCCATGACCTTATCGAAGACCTGGCTATGAACAACTACTAGTGGTGCTCGTCTAAAGCAAGAATTAATAAGCCAACAGGAGAGTATGAAGTGGATGGAGTGGCATAGTTGGTGAACTGTGAAATCCTTAAGCAGAAAGATCAATAGACTTATGATGGCTCCATAAGGTCGAGAATGCAATATGAGATGGGTAGGCTAGATCATCTAGGTCAAGATTGTCCAACAGTACAATTTAAGGATGTGGACTATTTAGGGAATGCTCGTAGACCTAAATAATCCATATAGCAATATGTATAATCCATAATAGAGGAATTACCTTAACTTTTCTTAGGAAAATCGGGGTCAAGCGAGAAATTAACCCTCGACCCAAATTCTAACAACAAACACCTTAACCTAAGAAGCCTACTTTGAAAGAGATGATGTTGAAAATTTCTCAAGATTCTAATGAGAAACATCATAAAACAAAGGCTTCCATATGCAACTTAGAGATTCAAATCAACCAATTGGCAAATATATTAACTGAAAGACCAAAGGGGAGTTTGCTAGTACAACAAAAATGAATCCTAAGGAAGATGTAATGGCAATCACCCAAGCAATTAAGAAAAAGCTACAAGAAGAGAAGTAGGTGACCATTGAGAATCACTCAAGAGCAGAAGGTGAATGAAACCTGAAAAATCAAGGAATATTGTCCTATCATCCCATATCCTGCTAAAGTGAAGAAAGATCAAACAGATGTAAAGTTGGGTAAATTTGTTGATTTGTTGAAACAACTCCAAGATAACTTACCTATTTTTGAAACCAAAGCATATAAAACCTTTGAAAGAGCTACCATCAAACAAGGAGAAATACTATAACGAGCAAAAAGAGCTCAAAAGATAAGAAAAGCAAACTACTAGAGAAGCAAATAAATTTAGCGAGTTTCTCTATTCCTTGTTAAATTGGTAGTTTAAAAATAGATAAGGCTTTAACCAACATAGGGGCCAATATTAATATAATGCCTTTTTCATTATTTGAGAAATTAGGAATAGGATAACTTAAACCAACTTTGGATAAATATGAAACTAGCTGATAAATCGGTAGAATTTCCTAGGGGAATTGTAGAATATTTTCCAGTCAAGGTTGATAATTTTATGTTCCCAATTGATTTCATGATTCTTGACATAGAGGAGGATGTAAAAGTGCCTCTAGTCCTCAATTGACCATCATTTTTAATGATTGCAATGTCATTAACAGATGTGCAAAGTTTTTAAGTTTGTTTGTATATTTTTGTAAGTTGCACACATTTAAAAAAAGCTACACGCTCTCTAGAAACATTGGTATAAACTTATAGGGTTAGATACATGTCAGTGTAAGTACTGATCGTGTAAGTCCACAAAAAGATACAATTTAAAGGCCTATACGATTAAATACATAGTCATATAATAGATTGTATAAGTCCGTGATACATTTTTAAAATGCAATAATTCCTCATTCTTTCCCATTTTCTCTCTACTCTCTCACTCTCTTTCATTTCCTCTCCAACTCCCATCCTAATTTTTTCATTGATAAGATTGTGGATAATTGGTGTGTTAGGGTATATGTGTTAAGGTGTTATAACTCAAAGTGCAAAATGTTTAAGTTTGTTTGTATATTTTTGAAGTTGCACACATTTAAAAAGAGCTACACGCTCTCTAGAAATGTTGGTATAGCCTTACAGGGTTAGATAGTGCTAGTGTAACTAATCATTAAGTTCACAAAAACTACAATTCAGTGGCCTACACGATTGGCTACATGGTTATGTAATACGTTGTGTAAGTTAGTGATATATTTTTAAAATGTAGTAATTCCTCATTCTTTCCCATTTTCTCTCTACTCTCCCACTCTCTTCGTCACCTCTCCAGTCTCCCATCCTAATTTTTGCATTTTTTTTGCCAAATTAGCAACACCCAAGTAAGATTTCTTGTTGTTTTCACTTGTTTATGCATGATTCATTAGGTGTTTTTGTTTTATTTAGGATTTGTTTTGCCCAAAAACTTCAATTTTAGGAATTTGGGATTTTTGTGAGAATTTGCATGATTTTATGACTAATTATGATTTAATAGTTGAATATTATCTTTACCCATTGGTTTTAATGATTCAATTTGATTAATTGCATGTATGTTGAGTGAAATTTGAACCTAAATTATACACTTGTGTGATTATTTCTCACTAATTGTTAAATTATGATAATATTGCATGATATAAGGTTAATTAATTGTTTTGACATTAATTGAAGGTCGATTTATGTTTAATTGCATGAAAATTGTGCATTATGCATGAGTTAATGTTCAATTTTGTCAATTTAACGTAATTGTGATATTAGGGTTTTTAATTTCAAATTTAGGGTTAATTCTATAATAAATAATTAGGTTAGTTTTGATTATTATTACAATAATTTTAATTTTAATTTTGTGATTAATTAGTTTATTATTTAATTTTCTCAATTATCTAACGTTTATTTTATTTATTTATCTAATGGTTTTATATTACTTCTTCGCAATTTTATATGTTTAATTTTTCTTTTTATAGTTAGTTTTCACATCTAATAAATTAGTGAACATAATAAAATTTAAGTGTGTGGAAAAGGGTATTCTTGTAATTTACTTACAAATTTTTGAAAACTATTTAAAGTTTCAAGTACAATGATGAGATCACGGTGAGGAAAAGAGATACCATGGAAGCGAAAAAAAGGAGAAGGTTCCTTAACCTTAGCCCAGCCCTCATAGCGATCGAGAATATTGTTGTTCAATGTTAAGGCCTAAGAGGAACAATATCAGAGGCTTAAGGAAAAAATTTTTGAAACTGACAATTTTATAGACTGAGAAGTGCTGGAGCAGGTTGGTTTAGCCTAGTGAGTTCGAGACCTTGTCAACGTTGGCGCATGGTCTCGACTTTTCAAGATCGTGGAGCCTTTTTATTAGGAGTTAATGCTTATTCTGTACCATTACCTCTATACCTATTCTGTCCCATTACCTCTGTACCTATTCTGTCCCACATCCAAAACGTCGACGTTTTCCTTTATTTAAACCAACATGTGCGCGGCTTCTCATCTTTAGCCAAGCCGATCTTCCTTTGATTTTGCTTCCCGCTTCAATTCATTTCTTCCCCTTAATGGCATTAATTTCTTCCACTCTGTTGCACACCTACCTTCCAAAACCCTTCTGGAACAAATCCCTGAAATCCATAGCCAAAACCCTTCTGGAACAAATCCCAGGCGAGCCTCTACAGGTCTCTAACTCCATCTCCGTTTCCCTTTCTCTCTTCACCGTTTTCATCGAAGCAGCAAAAGACAGATGACGGAGATGACGCTAACCACGTTGTATCGCTCTTCGATGGAGACCCGAATGGCCCGCCCCGTCTTTTCGTTGTCCAACCGCGGGTCCGACCGGATAGCCTGCTTCAAATCAAGCTCAACGAGGCTCTGTCTCTAGCCAACTCTCTCGAAGAACAGCGCGACGGTTACTTCGAGACTGAGTTCTCCGAAAAGAACTTGCCTCATCACATGGTGGTCCAAAATCCAATTCTTCGATCCTCTAGAGCTCGTGCAGGTCCATCGAGGAGCTTTCTTATATGTTCATCATTTGCCAATTATGTATTTTGAGCTGATGCCAAGAGTTTTGCCCACTTCATCTTTCATTTTCCCTTCGTTTGATTAAACAAGTGAGGCTAGATACAAAACGCTCCTGTGTGCTTTATTAGGGTTTTACGAGTTGTTTTTATCTATGCTAATTGATCTTTTATTATCATATATATGGACTCTCTCAAGTATCAAGTCTGGTGAAGTTTCAAATTTTGGTGTTTCTATATATGTCAGCTTCTCTCGTGTTATTGCTCAACCAATGACTTGGGTTTGATACAAGACAAGAAAATATGTTAGCTGCAACACCAACTACTGATGTCTCTGGTTTTGAAGCTGAGACAAGCAAAGTAAGAGAAAGTTTGGGTTTTGCTTTTGCATCATTGCAAGGAAAGGTTCTTGTTCTATGCAACGTTCATCTACAATGGCTTATTCTGTGCTTCAGTGTTGAGCTACAAGAGCGTGTGGTTTATGGGTTTTCGTTTTAGTGTTTGTGGGATGTCAGAGAGCAAAGAGAAAAGATGGTTTGTGGAGGCTATTCATCAAAAGATTTCATGGAGTTGGTATGAAATCAAAATTGTTAACATCATTCATTGTATCCAAAATCATGTAAGAAAATTTATAACTTTTCAACTTAATTACTTTGA
>JANITW010000002.1:32245676-32277207 GCA_027564335.1 Erythroxylum williamsii | reverse complement strand
AACAGATACCCACATCACATTGTCGAGCGGTCGATTTAGGGAGAAATCCTTAACACCAGCGACGAACAAAGAGCATAGGACGAAGAAGACATCATTTCTGGCTAGGAAAGGAACGCCTAATGCGAGCCACTACACGACGTCGCATAAAGCAAGGAGGCCGATCCTTCCAGCCAAGCCCACCGCCAACCCACTTTATGGTCAAGCCCACACCAGACTACATAATCCTCCATAGGCCACCCAGCCCACCCCAAGCCCAAGGCCAAGTCAAGCCGATTGACCCAACACTGCTCACCCAGCCCACCTCCCATGGGACCCAAAGCTCAATCACTAACCATGTGGCTCTAGTAATCCCCTCCCATGTTGAGGTGGTCCACCCCGACCCGTCTATCACACTGTCTATTTCCGCAGACTCGAGGTGCAATATTTAATATTTAGCAATATTTAATTGATATTGCACATATTTAATTAATCCATCTATAAAGTTTATAGCACATGTATTTTATCATTATGCTTTACCTAAATTCTAAGATAAGCTTTCTAGAAAAATAGAACTTGTATTAAATTTTACAAATTAAAGATTTTTAAATTATTTCTTAAATTATGGAAGAAGTTTACATTTTTATTAGATAATTAATATTCGTCACACTTTTGATGACTACAAGAGCACGCCTAAGAATTATTCAATCTCCGTCCCATCTTGTCCGAAGAAATTAAATGAAATTTCAGCTATTGCTTCTTGTTCAAGCAGCGATTGTCAAGCCAGAAGATAATATCACCGAGAACTTGGAATATCATGCCGTCTGTCTCACCTTCAAGAAGAGAATGATAAGCATCCTTGTAAAGCTTAAACGTCTTGTCTGAGCTACTCGCTTTCTCATACAAAGCCTTGCTAACTGATGGATCAGTCACAACATCGGCTTCTCCATGTAGGATTAATAAGGGCAGAGAAACCTGGGAATCATAGCTGACATTAGTTTGTTTATTCATGGAAAGACTGCCTACTCAAGGAGACGAAGGTTGAATAGCAGAGCATGTACATTGATTAAAGTAGAAATGAAAAGTAAGTTTCTTCACAAGACCCACATGTAGAATGGAAAATTGACATTGCGACTTACAAAACAACAGAGACAGCGGTTGTCTAGAAGAGGTACTCTATTATCTTACGCATTTATAATAACATTTGCTTATATATATAATATATATTAATATTGATACGAGAAAGGGTCTTGATTAACTTGTAACATGTTGAATTGAATGATATGTACAACTCGAGAAGACAGTAAAAGCAAAGAATAAATATGGCGTCCTGTAACAAGTAAACGTCTACTTAAAGTATATATATGTTTAATCGCTGATACCTGTCTTGGTAGAAATTCAGGGACGGACATACCTCTTCTAAACGTCTTTCTAGTTCTTGAGTCGTCCTTAGACACTCTAAAGCAGTCCAAAGGCGCGCTGTATCCTTGTATGCAATAACATTGTATGCTGCCTGCATTAGAAGACAAACTCCATGTTTTTAATGTCAAAAATTATCAAGGATGTGTTGTTGTTGCGTGCAACTAGAAATGTAGAACAAACCAGTTCTCGCTTTCTCAAGTCTCGGAATGCCATCTTGACAAAATTCTGGTGCGGTACTATTTTTAACTTTGGAAAAAGATAAGCTATGCTAATCAGAATTTTCAGCAGAATCCATGGCGGAATCATGTTATCTGTGAACTGAAGAAAAAGGAATTCAGTTTTGAGTCTAAACAATCATTGGGAATATCAAGTTTGGAAGAGGAGTACTTTGCACATGGGCGCAACAAGAATGGCTCCAGTCCAAGCGTTTGGTTGTTTCAAATGTACCTTCAGGGCTACTGCTCCACCCAAAGACTGTCCAAATAGGAAGCTTGGAAGACCACTGTAATCGGTGTTCTCTGAGAAAAACAAAAAAACAGCAAAAAAGAAAAATGGAACTCATTTCCAATTGAAGAATTCTTTATTTTCTCTTGCCATTTTAGACTGTTAATGCAGAGAAAAAGGGAGATCGCTCTCCAGTTGATCCATAATTCTACCACAGTTCTTCAAAAAGCAGGAGATAGGAGCATGTGTTTGTTTTTGGGCACCAAACCACTTCCAGCCCAAGAGGACCATGTGTTTGTTCTTTAGCACCACCCTCTTCAAGTTCAGCTGATTAGCAGGTTAGTTTTATAATCCACCATCTAAAACCATGATAAGATTCGTTGTTCATCGCATACATTGCTTCCTCAGATATCATGCACATCTTAACAAAGTTCTTAAATGTTTCCTTAGGGGTACATTAGAAAAGAACTTCACCTTTAACTTTAGCGTACTGCTCAATAACATCATCAACAAGCTCTTCCAGGCTTGAAATATAGCCATGAAGACCTTGGGAAAGTCCAAATCCTGGATAGTCCATTGCAAAAACTCCATAGCCTGATAATGCTAACTTTCTAGCAACTCCTGCAGACATTTTAATGAACTAAAAAGTATTTCAAAAAATACTCAAACTTGACTTTTACCAGAAACGTTACATACCTTCAAAAGTAAACGTGCATGTTTCTCCATAGCCATGACAAAAGAAAACCAATGCTTTTGGGCGAGAGGTCTTAGGAAGCCAGCTTTTCGTAAAAATTTGCAATCCTCTAGAATTGACTTCATACGACTACAAACAATATAATTTGTTCACTCTTTATCATCAAACACGACTAGGAAAGAAACTAAATGCGCTTGTCATAGAAGGAAGAAAAGGGCAGATAAGCAACAGTTACGGTCTTCGAAAGAAGTATGGAACCTAAAGGAAAATGAAAAGATGAAAGGAGGAAGCGTATCTTTTTATTGTTGAAAATTTATAACTGGAACAATTGTACATCAACAAGAACTATAAGGATGAATTAGTTATATATAAAAATATAACTCATAATATCCACTGCCTTAAAATTTTAAGTTGAGATAGAATATCTAGTAGACTTTATATGAGTTATAATATCCAGATGTTGCAGTTGTATATAGGTTTTCCTGGAGTTACGAAGGACACAATGACTATTTACCTCCTCTATCTTCAGTCCTTCGTATGGTATCTACAAGCAGAAAAAAGGACGAGGAGTTAACTTCAATGGAAATTCATCCAACGTTTGACCAAGTAAATGAACTAAGACACCGGTTTCAGACAACTTAACATGCCAGCAAAAAGTATCTCTAAGAATGAGACCAGTTCTCCATGTATGACTGCACAGATCCTCAAGTCTAAATGAGTGCAAACAGATGAAAGTAAAACAAAGAAAGAAAGGAAGGACTGTCCTCTTGAAAGTAAAAAAATGCTTCCTTGTGCGAAGTTTAAGGCCAGAAATTGATTAATCAACACTAGTGTTTGCATATGCCTTACGTGTGCACTGAGCTTTTGTCCCTTTTTCATTTCCAGTGGAAGCACTGAGAACGAACCCTCCCCCACACCTCTCCCAAATTCCCATGATAACCCAACATTGTGAAGAGAATTGAGCATCATTGACTCTTTATCATTCACAACATCTTTGAAAAGTCACTAGCCATATTTAATAATCACATTAACACACGCATAAAAACCTTCATTAAGCAGTGATTAATTCCATTCTGAATCTCCTTGAATGCCTCACGAGCACGCCGTCTCTCTTGTGCTTGATCCATGTTAGTATCCAAGATCTTCTGCAACTCATTGCTGATGTCTTTCAACTTCTGTGGCTGCACCATGACTACTTTCGGACTCTCCTGTATGATATCCCTACTGCTTTCAAGAATATGAGTTGTGCTTTATGACAAACCCTTTTAAACTGTATGCCGTGCCCCTGTACATTTCTGAGTGGTTGGGATCTCTAGCGCAAGGTAATAAAAGCTGTAGTTAGTAGGAGAGTGCGACTGTAATCTGATCCTGGAAAATGAGACGATTGTGAAGAAAGCAACTAACTTTGAAATGTATTGAATGCTTCAGTACATTGGCATTATGGCGAAGCTTTTAATGGGAGTTTACTGGCATAAACAATAACATAAGGGGTGACGATGCTTCTTGGTTGGTGGGGCGCATAAGTCAATGCAAAATGAGCACAAGTAGGTGTTGCACAAGTTGGTATCCCTAAGGTAGGAGAAAAATTCTTTTATTGCAAAGCCATACCTATGTATTATTCTAAACGTTTCTTGGAGCAAAGTAGAATGGACATTGCAGGTATATAAAAAGAAATGTTTAAAATTATGGCAAAGAAGTTAATGGAACATTCGGAGTCCTTGCTCGAGCATTTAATATAGCCCCCATAAAAGGGAAACTGTCCATTCTGCAAGAATGGGCCATGTCAGAATCCATTTTGAAAGCTTAATTAATTAATCCATTAATATGAAGGTGAACTTGTCTTGGTTTTTTTTCAGCTTCGTATACTTGATACCCTACTACTGCATTTGTCAATATTAGCTACTCGTGTACACATGCTTTGATTGTTAAACATCTTGTTTAAGAAGTTCAAAGTATACATTTTCGAAGAGAAAAATGTGACAATAAACTTCTTTAAGCAAACAAGCCTATCCAAATTTGGAAAAAAAAAAAACATTACCAACTACTCAAGGGTTAATTAAATCCATAGCATAACTCCAGCAAAGGCCTTTATAACGGTACGAAGCAAGAGTCGGATGGGAGGGGGTTGGGTTGGGTGGGTCATGGGTGTGGGTGAGACTTCCTCTCTACTTTAAATGGGTAACAGGACCAGTGGGCAGGAGCTGTCATAATTACCCCAAACATCGCTACGGGTAGCTTAGTTGGCAAATTAACAGGGTCAATTAGAACAAGGTCTTAGATTCGACTCTTGGCAATAACGGAAAAGTAGTGGACCACTCTGTTAAGGAGTTGACCAAGATTAAACCGTGATTCAATCCCCCAATGGTGATCGAGCTTGCGACTGGAGGCCCTTGGAGTTGGGGATCAACCTTTTGGAATAAGGATTTCTTATTTCCATTTTTTCTTGAGATCCATAGCATAACATATTATTCCCATACTTTGAAATTTCGATTCATGAAATTAATAACTTCATCAAAAAGGAAAACTACACAAGCTATATCCACGAGTAAGAAGAGTCACGGCAGTTTCATAGACGAGTGCAATGGCAAGAATAAAATTTTCTTATAATGCTCCTGCAACGGTGACAAGGGGGAATCACAAGTTAACTATATGCATGATGCCTAGCTATGAATAAAAGCTTTAAGTGTACCTTTTAAAGACCTGAAGGGATCCGAGAAGGTTTAAATGTTATCAAAGAAGTTATATCTATTCTTCCCTTGAGATTGTTGAGTTAGGGATTGTAAGTCATATATGAAAGCATAAGACTTAATTTTATGATGACCCCTAGTTTATAATGCATGTATATATGATTTACGCATATGCTTAGATGTTATGCTCTATACTAATTTGTTATCTTAGGCAATATTTCTTCTCTATGTAACTATTTTTTCTTAACAAATGTAATCTTAGTATTGGATGCAGTCCTATAAGTATAACCAATTTCATACCTATTATTAGATCCTTTTGAACTCTTAGCTTGTTTTTTTAGTTTTTTTACCCTCTTTAATCAATTTGGATAATGAATCCTTAAGAATAATAATCTCTTCAATGTCTCATTTTCATTTTTTTAATGCATTTAATATATGACTGTCATTAGTGATCATATTTTTTATGCTTTAATATTATACAATTCACCTTTTTTTTAGTTCTAATTCATGTATGCATCCAACTATTTTTGAACTTCCTTGAATTTGAAAAATAATATCTTCCTTTTCTTAATTATATTTTTTAAACTTTTGATTAGTTCATTATATTTCAAATCACTTTGAATTAGAATAAATTTGAAAAGAGAAACAATAGAAAATGGATTCAAACTCAACGAAACTGGGAACTCGTTGTCATTTTTCAAATAAATTCACTCCAAAGAGAAAATTTAAAATATATAAATTATAAATTAAGAGAACGGAAGGGGAAATAAGGCTAAGGCAATAACTATTCACATAAACTAGAGTTGGATGTTACCTCATTATCTTCTTTAGCCTTAAAGCACATACGAGATATCTCTCCTTTTGAATGCTAATTTTTTTATTCACTGTGTCATTCCAAGTTAAGGCTTTAAAAGTTTTCTTCTTATTTTGTTCCTTTTCTTCCTTCTAATTGTTTCTTTCATACTTGTCCCTATCTTTGACTAAAGGACATTCTGACTCTATGTGACCTTGTCTTCTAATTTAGAATAAATAATGTTAGAGGATTTATATTTTGAATCACCTTTATCTTCTTTGAAGTCTTTTATTTTAGATAAATTATCTCTCTTTAAAAACTTCTTAAATTTGTTAGTGTTAGAGGTAAGATCATTACTTTCACTAAATGTCCCTTCTTAACTTGATTTTTTTCTTGACATTTTGAATGCTAAGTCATTTTTCTTCGAAAGTATGGTTTCTTCTTGCATCTTTTGAAGTCTCATTTCATACGTGAGAAAAGATCCAATGAATCCTTCCAATGTTAGTTTTGTTAAATACTTGACTTCTTGTATAGTCATTCCTTTAGCTTCTGATATCCTCATAAATGACCTAAACAACTTTCTTTAAATTTCAAAATTAGTATAGGTCTTTCCAAGACCTTTGAGGATATTAATAATATCAATGATCTTTGTGTACATGCTAGAAATGCTTTTATTATGCTTTATTTGAAAAGGTTCATATTAATGGGTTAAAATGCTGAATTTACCCTCTTTAACTTGATTTGTGTCCTCATATGTAGTTTCTATTCTATGTCAAATGTCGTAATTCTTTTCACACATAGAGAACCTATTAAATTTATTTCTTCTTAATGCACAAAATAAATTATGTACCCTACTATTGAAGAAAAATTAATCTCTTTTCTTGAGGTTCCCATTCTTCCTTTAGCTTGGTGACCTTTTTGTTATTTATAATTTTTGCAAGTCTAAAGGAGCCATTTGAGACTATTTTCCATATATACTTTTGGCCATTAAAAAAAATCTCATCTTAGTTTTCCTATAGAGGTTATCATTACCATCAAAGAAGGTATTATACTAATATTTTGTCCCTCTTAGTTTGGTAAAAATATGCCTAATTATGTCATTATGATCTTTATTATAGGATTTTTTTTTGAAATGCTAGCCTAATAGAGTTACTCTAATACCACTTGTTAGTTCCTAATAGTATCTAAGAAGGGAGCAAATTGGATGTTGATAAATTTTAAACAAAAAAGTTACTTCATGTGTTAACGATCACAATTTATAAAGAATAAAAATATGAAATGAAATAATGAATTTCAATAATGCACCTAAGCAATGAAATAAAAAGAGTAAGGAAAGAGAGATATAAATTGATTTATAGTTATCTGACAAATAATTCTTACCTACATCTGCTCCTAAGACTCTTATTAAATTTCCATTATAACTCTTCTTTAAGGTAAAGAATAACTTATAATCTTTACTTGACAAAAGGATCCATTTTACAATCTTCCTCCAGGGGGAAGAGGAATTTTAATACCATTGTAAACACTCCTATATATAATAAACAAAAATACTAATGCAAGTTTACAACTCAAAATAGCTTACTTTATCACTTTGATAAGATCAAAAAAGCTCAATGACTCAAAATGAGATATTGAATGCTCAAATAATTGAAAATCACTTTAAAAAGATGTACAAATTCTTTGGATATAATAATTAATGAGAAAACATGAATTCATTTGAGATCTCTACTAATAATTGGATTCAAAAACTAGTCGTTATAATGATTAGTTGTACATCATTGGTTGATTAGTGTAACATATTGGTCAATCAATATGCATTAAATGTATAAATTTGAAGATATTGGTTGACCACTAAGATATATTGATCAATCAATGTGTCTATTAGAGAGACATTGGTCAACATATGTGCCAATAAATGAAATTGTTACAAGTTTAACCTATATTTAGTGACTGCTCTCATATTGGTTTACCATTATACATTTAATGCAAAAAATCAGCCAGTTGTTGCACATTGGTTGACCACTTAACCATGTTGGTCAAGTAGGGTGTCTTTTTGGAGATATTGGTCAATGATATCATTGTATTGGTTAACGAATGTGTTAAACAACTTACCAGTTACATGTTTAACTTATATTGCTTAACTAATAACCTATATTGCTTAATTGATCTCCCTAAAAGTATGATTTTTGATGTGTTGAATGTAATGATTCAACTTCCAAAATGTCTCCAAAAAATGTTTGAAAGATCAAGATACTTTTCTTTTAAAACCAAAAGCTTTGATGCTTATTAATTCATGAGAAGACTCATACAATGAAATGATGGGTCTTAATCTTCTTTTATTATTGGCTTGATCTTCTCTTTGACGGTTGTAAAGTTTTAACTTTACTTTATCAACTTCATGAACTATCCTCTTGAGTTTATGACTATATCTTCTTCTTATATTGCTTTTTATTAAAATAATACACTCATTAATATTACATATGTTTTATTATCGTCAAAACATGGACTGAAATCCTTTTAGTTCACCAAGCTCCACTAATAACTGATTAAAACATAACACCAAATCTTCTCTAGTTACAAACCAGGAGCAAATATATCAATACAAACTAAGAATAACATATTTCCACAAATATAATTATTGGCATCACCCGTATCTTTGGAAACCATACTTAGAAGGAAAGAAGAAAAACTCACTAATATAGAATCTCAAGTTAATTGCAAAAATAGGGTGTGTGTGGAGAAGAAAAGCAATTTCTGTAAACGTCAACTCGATACATTAGAAGAGCAGATTAGATCGTTTAATCAAACAGGATTTCTGGGGCCATAAGCCCCAAAATAAGATAATCTATTCACTTTTCGATCTACCTTGTCGTATAATTCTAATGGACTCTTACATGCTTAAAGTAAACAACTAGAAAACAATAAATTAGTTGTAGCTCCTTATATGCAATGCAAGCTTTATTGTTTCAATCAACAATGCTTAAATCTCTGCTTCCTTTTTCATCCCTCTAATGTATTCCATCGTTTTCTTTTCTTCATGTTCCCATGGTTTGAGGAGCATTTAATCAGCTCTCACCAGTTTTTCTGATGTGCTCATCGAGCCAAGAAATGATATCATTTAAAACTTGAGTTATCACTGCCTCTGGCTCACCCTCGAGTAGAGCATGATAAGAATCCTTATAAAGTTTAAATGTCCTGTCTGAACTGCTTGCTTTCTCATACAAAGCCTTGCTGACAGAAGGATCCGTTACAATATCAGCCTCTCCATGAAGAATCAAAAGCGGCAGAGAGATCTGCACACAATAAGTAGCCATCAAGCCTCTTAACACAATATAATTCCTCAAATCAACTGAGCCTTTTTTGTATGAATAAGCTACACAGATCTCTGAGATGTTAGAAGATGACTATCCAATCGAATTTCAGATATTGTATCTTGTTAATAAACTTGGAACAAGGAAATGCAATTGTTATATGAATCAGAAAACTATAGAATTATGCCTTTAGTAAATAAATTATTACTGTACCGGCCACAGTATGATGAAGTGCTTCTGAAATGTCAAAAGACAAGTCCTGTACCTAGTTAAACTAATATGGCTTCTTCAGCACAGTTAAGAATCTTTCTCTACTGTTTTTTCTTTTTTTTTTCCCTTAACAGTTTGGCCTCAATGCTATTAGACATCTATGCCACAAGCCTGACTTCCAGCAGAACCTTCATCTATAACACTATAGGTTCCTCCAACAAATTCGATTATATGACTCGATTCTATCAAGATTATTGCAACTAAACCTATCAATATTCTAGCAACTTCCTTTTTTCACCCTTAACTGGGACCCATTTGGGCCAATTTTCTCAACCCCCACCGCTAAGATAACTAAGCCGTTCCAAGGTTAAGCCTTGTTCTCTCAACTGGAAATCTGTTCAGGTATTTCCTGGCTTTTCCCGATCACAACCAATGGCAGATCACTAGAGAAAATAAAAAGAAGCTAAAAGGGAAACAACAAATCTGAATCAAAAGAGGACCAAATGGTCAGTGTCCACAGCTATAACAAGATAAGAAAATAGCGGAGAAACTAGATTACTTCTTGCAATCGAGATTCTATCTCTTGTGTGACTTTGAGCATTTCTAGGGCGGTCTTCAACCGTGGTTTATCCTTGTAAGCGATAACATTATAAGCTACCTGCATTTTGGTAAGCAAAAGCCTCACGGAAAAGAACAAAAATAAGGTCAACATAAAAGTTCGGAATTTGAAAGAAATGAAAAACAAAGTTGATGAATGAACAAAACCAACATCTTTCATCTTAATTATGGGGTCAGTCTGGCATCCAGAAAATTGCCCAAATTCAAGTCGCAAACGTTGAAGCATAAAAAATGTCAGCAACAAAGTATTTGATACACCGCATCTTGTTTAAAATCTAATCTAAAAATAAATGTTTGCTTAAATGTGTTTTTATCCAGTAGACATTTATGAAATGAATGGGATTTTTGATCATAAGCTAGATGATGATGCTTGTTGACTAAATACAAGTGTTAAAGAGAGGTAGCCAAAATCTCTTTAAGGAATACAACAATATACATCTTCTCTTTGATACAGCTCTATGTCGATTAGTAATCTGGCTGGGTTTAAAGCATCTAACATGTAAAATATCAACTAATACTGACAATGCAGAACATGCACAAATCATTGCTTAAATAGTAATTCAGTTATAAATAGACAAACCAATTCTCTATTCTTCACATCCCTAAATGCTGCCTCAGCCAAATCCTTCTGTGGGACTAACTTGTGCTTTGGAAGAAAATTAGCTATACCGATCAAGAATTGTTTCACAGCCCAGGGTGGAACCATGTCATCTGCAATCTATAAAATATGATTTTACTTAAAATTGAAAGAAGTGTTGATAGAAAGGAACGATGCAACAGCAAAAAGTCCAGAAACAAACTTTGCACATCGGTGCAACAAGAATGGCACCATTCCATGCTTTTGGCTGCTTTAAGTGCACCTTCAAAGCTACAGCTCCACCCATTGACTCTCCAAACAGGAAGCTTGGAAGAGAACAAAACTCAGGGTTCCCTGTCATTCAAATGAAAGAGGAACTCATTATATAACTTTGCACCATCTTCTTGGGATGATATTCAACCAAAACAAAAACAAGCATAGATAATCTATCACATTGGCAACACACAGATCTTCAAATTATGATCGGATGAAGGGGATGTGCAGGATCACTTTCTCTTTTTGAGCACTTTCATCATCACTTGATGTTTTAGTGGGCTGGATATTGTGAGTTCCCACTGCGGGAATCACAACCTATTGCCTGTTCTTATACTCTCATCAAAGATATCTCATGAGTGGCTGCATAATAAAATGGTTCGAGTCACCCAATCTAGTGCTACGTGCATCATAATGATAACAAATACCTAGAAACTATTTAGTTGAGCCCAATACCAAGGGTTACTTCATCATCCAATTTCCTTACCATTCTATGAAACTTCTTGTGGTACAAAACAAGTTAAATAAAACATCGAATTTCATCCTGATGTTGGCTACCCCTTAAATATCATCATGCAATTGTACATCCCTGGAACCAACATTTCAAAATCTTATTCCTCCAGAGCTAGAGGTTAATTTCATCCAATACACGTTTGAATGCAGACAGAAACAAGCTCAATCGTTGAATCAAAGTTATTAAACAGACTTAATCAGCCTCGATAGAAACAACCAACCGAACCTTTGAATTTCGAGAACTGTTCGATAACATCATCAACAAGCTTTTCAAAACTGGGGATAAAGCAATGAAGACCTTCTGAAAGACCAAATCCTGGGTAGTCCATCGCAAAAACTCCATATCCCGATGTTGCCAACTTCCTTGCCACTCCTGCATATAATGGCCATAGGTAATTCTTCTGGGCATCATGATATAGAGCTAAGTATTGAACACTACTGCTTGATAATAGCCGCATGCCTTCAAAGAAAAAAGTGCAAGTGTCTCCATAACCGTGACAAAAACACACCACGGCTTTCGGGGGAGAGAGTTTCGGAAGCCAACTTTTTGTGAAAACTTCCAATCCTCTAGAATTCACTTCATAAGACTGAAAGGCGAAATTGTCACATCATACTCTGTGTCTGCAAAGTAGACTGCTCAACTTTGCAAAGCTAAAAGTAAATATTGTCGATTAAACATCAAGTGCTAATACAATGAATAACACTGAATCCTTTTGTTCTACTCCAGCAAGTAGAATCAAACACACAAGCTCAAAGATGATGCAGCCACCACTTAAATTCATGATCAGAGAACCAAAAAATAGATTAATCTAGAAATTTGTAGAGGTAGAAGCATGCAGTACTGCAAATGGCTATGTTTCATCGTAACAAATTGCGCACCCAGTAAAACGAAGAGTGATTCGTTTCCTCGTGAATACAATGCCCCCCGGTAAAGGAAGAGAGAGGGATAGGGAGAGAGAGAGCGAGGAAAGGGGGATCATTGGAAAATGCAAAATTTAGCAACTATGGCACATCACAAGAACCACAACGAATTAAATACCACCCAGACACACAAGTCGAAGTTTTTACTACAATGGGTCCGGAATTCCTGCTCCTTGCAATTACAGTTTACAGCTACGTCCACATGGACATGTACTATTCATTCTCTATTCCCAATAAAAGGCTTAATAATCCTCATCCGGTAAACCAAATTTTTTGGTCTTGTGATCCGTCAACCAAAAACACATTATCAGTACTAAGTTTAGTTAGGAGAGTCCATGTAAATTTAAGATTGCAATAGATCTCTCGGGCCTGTCACTTCATGCTCATTAATTCACCACCGCCACCGACACCGACCGACACCCACTTAGTTGTTACAACGAAGAACACAAAAGTCAAAGCTTTTACCTCCTTCATTTTCAGCCCTTCACATGGGGTCTGCAAAAATCACGAGAGAGACGGACAACAGCCAGATTACAATCAGACATCCTTGATCTGACCTTTCATAATCAACCATAGCATTAAAATGAAAAACATAGATAGACCTTAAAGAGGATATGATCAATCCCAAGTTGCACATCTTTAAAGGCATCCCGAGCGCGTCGTCTAGCAGAGACCCCATCCATGTTGGCATTGATAATCTTTCGCAACTCACGGTCGATGCCTGCAAACTTTTCCTTGCTCGCCATTACTATCTTTTCCCTCCTTTTCCTACTTTTTCCCTGCAACCAAACAACAGCTACCCAGCAGCAGCAGCAGCCAAAAAATCCGAGTAAAGAAAAAAATCAGTATTATAATAGTTAAATAATGATATGTTAAACTAGGTAGAGAGAGATAGTAACTTTGACTGCGTAAGCAATGGCGGAGAGAGCAGAATTTTCCGGTCATTTGTTATTTAAATAAAATAAAATCTGACTTTGTTAATTATTTGTGGAGGTGGATCTGAGTTTCGGTTGTTATTTGATTATAATTTGTTAATATCTTTGATTATTGTCATGTTTTATTTTGATTAGAATGGTCGAAAAGGGGGCGGCGTTTGAATTTCCGTCACGCACTGCATCGGATTCCGCACACTTACCGTTGGATTGAATTTGGACGTGTTCGATGAGGCTGTGGCTGCAAATTATTGACTCTTTTTCGTTTTGGTTTTTAAGCAAATAATAATCATCACAAGATCTGATTTTTCTTAGGAATAAAAACAAGAAATCAGTATCACCTCAAACTATTGACGTGTATGAAAATATTATTCATTACGTAACGTTTTTAAGAGAGAGAGAAAGAATGGACTAGTATCTGACAATTCAACCCAACTTCTAGATGATTGTTAAAATACGTTTTTCTTTGTTAATATTGAATAAAATTGGCTTATCTCTATCTTATTGTACATGAAAAGTTTTTTTTAATATAAATTTACTTCAAATAATATAAATTATTTTTTTCAAGATAAATATATATGTATCGGCATTTTGGGTCCATACAAATTGGGCTTATAAACTATCAGATCATAAAGGGAGCTGGATTAACAAACCCAGTTCAGTTTCTGGCCCATCCAGAACGAGAATTGCCAACTAATCCCATTCCTTAAACGTGGCTCCCCCGCTCACGTGCTTACTTTACCACAAAATATCATCTGGACACGTATATTTAGATGTCAAAAGTCAGAGATATCGACGTCCCTGATGCAAAGGAGCAGTATGGGACCCACTTTGTTGACAGGCTCCCACCATTTTCGCTGCGCTATGCATGTGCATGATCAACGCTTTTACTGTCTCTCTCCCCACCTTCCACATGGAAAATAGTCCCAATCCCAATCCCAATCCCAATCCCAACACCTGTTTTATTGAAAAGTCAAAGTTGGCAACACTCTAATCCAACAGAATAAATAAATTATTAAAGAAAAAGGCATGAAGTAAGTAATAGTTGAGTGTGGGATACAGCTACAGCTTGCTGTTCGACTAGCTTCCGTTCAGTTGGGTAAATCCAAATCAGGCACTCATACTTTGATAGGGGGCAGATCACTGACCGCAACAGACTAATAAGTATTGTTATTCTTTTTACCGAAAAATTGAACTCGAAGTTGATTCATTATTTACGGTTATTCACAATTTATTCGTATGAGCTACAACATATAACCTCATAATAATTTAATTTTAGAAATTTAACAATTTCTTAACTACGAATGGATCATAAAAGTTAGGCATATATGTCGAGAGGCTAATTAAATCGCTAATTAACTAACGCATCATGTCAGATCTTTAGATCTTAGTATCTATTGGTATCACTACCCACCTATGAGTTACTTTAATATCTTAGCAGAGGATGTAGCTAAAGTTTTCTTTCCTCTTTTGATATTGTAATATGTCTATCTGTTTCTTCATGGAATTTAAAAAAAAAAAAACTCTAACCATACGACGTCGTTAAGTACGGTTATTACCAAGTCCACACAATTCACAAATCACAACTACTGCCGCTTAGTCCTAATCCTATAAAAGCCGTCATCACCGGCCCTATTGTCTTTTCTGTCTAGCGTCAAGCCCCATCGTTGCTCGCTTCTCTTCTCACAGGAGGTCTTCTTCTGGTACAACTCTCTCTCTTTCTCTCTCGCCAATTTTGTACTTTTATGTATATATATGTATGCTAATACAAGGATTCGTAGCTACGTGGAAGTTAGGGTATCGAATTAAAGCTATGTGCAATCAGATCTGTCCGTGCTAATCTGTTCTCTACCATTTTAATATAGATCAGATCTAGTATGTCTCGGGTATCTCATGTGTTGTTTTTTTTCTCCCCTTTTTTGGGGGTTTTGTTGCTGGCGTCTTCTTTTTTTCTCTTTTGAATCGTCGTCCTCAGTTGCTGGTAGTTGTTTATATTAATTGATACGCTGTTTTCTGGTTCGAGCTTGATTGTCCCTAAAAGTAGAAATAAATTTATTCCTTTGTTTTTCGTCGAAGGAGTTTCCTGATTGGTAAGGATTTGCTTAGAAGTGGGTTTGCATATATAATTATTGGAAATTCTGGGTTTTTTTTAACTTGTTGAAGGTTTGTGGTTCAGATCTGTTGTTGATTATGTCAATGATGTGACTCCTGTTGTTTCGTTGCTGATGTCATGAACATGGAATATAACGATCATTTTAACTAATTGGTAACTTTTGGTATTTAGTTTTATGGTGGGATAAAAATACGGTGATTAATAATTTTGAGCCTTTTTTTTGGATAGTTATGTTAGGATTTGCAATATCTTGTGGATGAATTGCATGATATATACTTATGGCTATAATAACTTCAATATCGTGGAACCTTTGCATACCTTTGCATTTTTTTTCCTTATTTTTAATTTGTCTAATTGTTGACAGGTGTTCTTCTGAAGAATTATTCCACAGGCTCAAAGATGAATCACTTCAATCTTCAGCAGAATGCCATTACCTCCTCTGAGGACGCAAGAGGTTTGGTCTCAATCTCAGAACCAAAAGGTCTGGTTGTTTGCCCTAAACCTCTTCGAGTTGGAATCCCGGCCAGCAATCCCATCAGGCCTTTAAGGTGGCCCATGAGGTATATATTTTGGTTGCTTTTTTTGTTTTCTTCCTTTATCAAATTTCAAAACTATGAAGGGCTCTAATCTTAGTTTATTTGGATTAATAGTCATCAAGGTGAGATTTGTGATTCAAAAGCTGGAGCGGAGCTTCTGGATATTATCCTCATGAAGGTTAGGGTTCTTTCTTGGGCTCCACTCATTTCCATTTATGTGCAGCTTTGATTCTTTGTATACATCTCTGGACCCTTTAGTTTCTCCTCCTCCAAAACAATGATTCAAATGATACCTGATTCACTTGTTACATCTTCATCTTTAACCAATTTTTCTCGGTATAACTGTTTTGGTAACAATTTAGTTATATTCGTGATGGTTTTTGTGTCATTAAATTTTTATTTCCTGTTAGACTTGATCATTTATCAATTATCTCTTTCGTACTAAAAGTATTGAGTTGGCATCTTCTGTTCTGCAGAACTCAGTTTGACTGTAAATTATTTTCTTTTAAGCAGGAGTGTCATGGGGCAGAACACTTGACTCAGGTAGCCTCGTCACCACCATTTTTTTGTGGGTCTCCCCCAACAAGGGCTGCCAATCCACTAACCCGAGATGCCCAGTTTGGAGATGAAAAATTGACACCAATGTCCCCTTTTATAATTCCATCCCCGTCTGGTTTATCGTCTCCATCTTCATCAGCACGCAAAGGAGGATGTACACGAATGAAGTTTGGCCTTAAACCAGCTGCAGTTAGAGTAGAAGGATTTGATTGCCTCAACAGGGATCGCCAAAGGTCCAGCATTCCTGCCATGGCTTAGAACTCATTTGAAGCAAGTGTATATAGAGGGAACCTAATGCCAGCAAACTAAACTAGAGGAAAGGAATTTTGAATGTTTTTTGAGAGTAAGAGTTGCTATCTCTAATGTACATAAGTTATGTTTCTACTGGTGATCATGTCTATTGTCCTTGTAAGTAGTTTGATGGAAGGAGAGTACAAATCCTGTGTTCATAAGACGTCTGTATGTGTTTGAGAGCATAGCTCTTTTGTAATATAGGATAAGATGAGCTTAGTATTGGGAGGGTGCCTAGATTCCATTTGGTGATCACGAAGAAATATTCTGTATAGAAACTTGTTGGTGATTGAATTTTGATAATATACCCATCTAAATGTATTTCGCAGTCTCACAAGTATGTGCGTCTATTTTTATGTAATTTATGGAGTTTGAATGATCTTAAACTAGTGGCTTGAACGAGTCGACGGTCTGTTCTACCGATTAGTATGGGGTTTGTTGGCACTAGTCTTCAGTCTTGGCGCGTTTTGATCTAACGCTAAAAACAAAAAATAAAAGTTGAGAGGAGGAAGGCCTTGATGTCCTTGAATTGAATAGGATCTTCATGTGAAGTGAATGAGCACGATGAGAACAGTTCTCTTTGTGCTGCCGAATGTCATTTGCGTCCTAAAACGTGTTTTTATGTTCTTTTTTCTTTTTCCTGCCTTTCCAGTTCAGCTCAGCTTTAGATAGCGGAGAGAACTGAAGCTTTCCACTCAAGCGCTTCAATTTGAGTTTGGCTTGCTCAGAATAACTCTCCTACGCCATATCAACAGAAAAGAAAAAGACAAATCATTTCTTAACCGGTGCTTTAGTAGAAATCAAAATTAGAATCTTACTATATATCATGAGTACTTTATTTTAATTGATTAAATCATATGAGTTATAGCAATTCTACATTCTTTTCATAGCGCAATTCTTTTTCTTTTCATAGCTTTCTTTATTGTGCATATTTCTTTTAAAGCAAATATTTAAATGCAATAAATTTGAGGTAAGATATAATGATTTAGTGTAAATGAATTGATTTGAAAACGAATTCTTTTAGTCATACCCTTTAATTTTACAAGTCTTTTTTACCATGTGATTTAAAAGTAAAACTACTAGGACGAGAGCATCACCCCAAAGTAACATTAGATCTCATTAATAACTACAAAAATAAGTAATAAGATAATATTATACAAATGTAATGCCTAATCATTCTTAGGTAATAGTTTAAGGATTAAAATATGTAAGTATTTAATTAAAAATTGAATATATGAGAAGAAAAAAAAGCTTGATTCGACATATGACAAAATCACCAAAAAAATCCTAAAATTATAAGCATATTTCTACTTTTCTTTTTAAATCTTTGTGTAGATAGTCATATATTTAATATGATATCTAGTGTCATTTTTTTCTTCTTTAGATGTAAGGCTATGACTATGAATGTGATGTAATATTTTTGTGAAGGTTTTGCTAGAAACTCACCTCCTTTTTTCTTCTTTCTAGTTGACTTGTCACAAGAAATGCAAAGAATATAACCCAAATTTGTTGGAGATTTTTTTTTTAACTAGCAAAAGACCTATATTGAAGTGACTTTCAACTCTCTTAACCTAAAATCGTCCCGTGTTAATATAGCAAAAGACCTATATGTGTTTGTTAAAAAATTAGCGAGTCAAGTTGCTCATACAATTATTAGGACAGCTAATTCTATGCCTGATTTTAAATGGAGATGTGTCCTCTCTTTTTTTCTTTATAATGTTTTAACTATGAATATCAATAATGTACGCTGAATGTAATCGTTTTATCAAAAATAAAATCGTCCCTTGCAAAAATCGACTATGGTATGGTTTAAACAACAATTTTTGGCAACATACAAACAGATCCCTAAAACATTTAATTCTACATTTTTATTATTACGTTGGAATGGATTACATACCTTAAGTCGACAAACCAACTTAAATGGAAGGTCAACGGGATTCTCATATTAATGATCTTCTTGAAAATATAAATGAAAATATCCTCTTTCCTTATTTTCCAGTTTCGTTGTTTGTCTTTATTTGGACAATAGTCAATTGTACACTTGCCTTTCCAGCATAAAGTCGCGTCTATGTAACCAAACGTGACACAAATGGAACTTGGCATGATATTTCAAACTTCTCTTCGCAATATATCGTATCCCTTGGAGTTCGTTGAAGGTAATTAATTGGGATTGGACAAATTTTAAATTTGGCATTTCTACCACAAAATCTAGACCCTAAATCCTGAAACTTACACTTACACTTCCTTTCTTTCAGACATTCATTCTAGTTCAAGTCTATAGAAGGGGTGGGGCCTATATATATATATATATATATAGTTTCTCTCTCCCTACCCGGTCAGTCCCCGTCAAAAAGATCTTCTTGTGTTCCTAGAAATGAAGAGAGCAAGAGTGAGTTCAGTTTATGAGGGCAGAAGAAGAAAGAGAAGCAGGGAAGAAGAGGACAGTCGGTCAAGGTGGGCAAGAATGCATGCAAGAGCTAGAAGACGTCGCCGAAAAACAAATCTGGATGCACGCTCTTTTGTTATAGTTAAGAAGGCAATAATGAAAAGGTCAGCGTCGGTGGTCACTAGGAGTACTGCTACGGACAACAAGAACAAGAAGGTATGTAAAGATAAGGGTAAGGACAATGAAATTCGCATAACAGAGCCGAACACTACTGATCCTGATCAATCTGTCTCCCCGACTACTGATAGTGATGAATCTGTTTCGTACCCTTCAGGGCAAATTGACAATATGGTCACTTCACATGAAAACACTAACCCCGGGTCTGTTATAGATCTTGAAAATCAAACCCAGTCACTTTTCAAGTGTCAAACTGATGATGCAGAACTCGTTGGTCATCCTGCGCTAATGGCAAACTGGGAGGGAGAACCTGTGTGGTGGGAGGAGTGGCCACTGTCTTGGACATATGAGGAGGAATGGATGTGGTCTCAGAAATGCCCTTACTGGGAAACTATGGATCATAGTTCTGAAAATGATAATGATGAGCCTTACTGGTGGGATGATATCTGGAATTTCAGAGGCAGCCCTTAAACAAGCCTTAAGGGTGAGATGAAAGTGAAAAACTTCCATGTATAAATTCACCAAATTTTGATAGGTTTTATAAGAAGTGTGTTAATATATTATTTTCTCTCTCTCCCCCTTTTCCTTCGTCTTATGCCACACTGACACTCCCTTATGCTTTAATTGAAACTAAATCCTCTAACATTGAATAATCTTATGATCTAACTTTTTCTTAATGAAATGTCTGTCATCTTCAACATGTTTGTTATAATCATATTGTACAAGATTCTACGCAATCTCAATAGTAATCTTCTTATCATAATAAAGATTTATAAGTTTTGTATGCTCAATTCTTAAATATGATAAAACACGCTTAATCTAAAATAATTCACATATTTCATGAGTCATATCTCGAACCTCAACTTCTACACTTGACCTTGTAATAACCTTTTGCTTGCGTTTTCTCCACAAAAGTAAAATAACCAAATGTAGATTTTTTTGATTGTTTAATCACCTACCCAATATCCATTTGTGTATCCTTCAGTGTTTAAAACATTATTCTTTGAGAAGAGCAAACCTTTTCTTAGAGAGCCTTTCAAGTACCTCAAGATTTGGTATACTGCATCCATGCATTCTTTGCTTGGCTAATGCATAAATTAACTGACAACACTTAATGCATACACTGTATCTGGCTTAACATGAGACAAATAAATTAACCTCTCAATTAACCGTTGATTGCACCCTATATTTGCTAGAATTTGGTTCACAAAAATTCTAAGCTTATAATTCATTTCCATAGGCCTTTTAACAGGGTTTGTAAGCAAGCATTCCAGTTTTAGTCAAAAGGTCAAATACATATTTTCTTTGTTGAAGAGAAATCCCTTGAGCAAACCAAAAATATGATATTAAAGAACTTCTAGACTTCTGAAGTTATTAGTCTTTGTAGGAGCATATTCCAAATCTTCAAATTGAACTTCATCCTTTATTGTGAAATCTTCCTTCTCAAAAATCATCTTGCCATTCTCATTCTTTTTTAGCTCCTCAAAATTCTCTATGATTTTCTACACTCGGAATTTAAGTTATATGGCTTATCTCTGTGAAGGTCTATTCATCAAGTTCTCTTGACTTCCAATTGAAGTTGTAAATCAAACTCTATTTAATTAACAGTTGTAGTGGGTGGAAATGGATTTTCATCTATCCACATACTGTGATCAACTTCAACAAACAACAAAATTCCTTTTTTGATTTAATCTTGGATAACATGCTTGAATCCTTAGCATGAATTTGTTAGGCGGCTTTATGTATTGTGATACTTACAGTAGTCCCTTTAAGGATTCCTGGTATATGAGCCTTATCACTTTTGGATTAAATGGGCTAAATTCTTTTTAAGTTATCAACGTTGGCAAAAAAAAAACAATTCAAAATAAAAATAGGTAATTACATTATATATAGAAAAGTTTTTGATGACCATCACTTAATAATTTACGCAGGGGCGGAGCCACAGTGGGGGCAAGTGGGGGATTTTACTTATAAAAATTATTATTTTAAATTTTGATAGTATAAAAAAATAAAATTTTGCTATAATTAAAATTTTGCCTTCACTCAAAATAAAATTTTGCTCCTATTAAAATTTTGTCCCCATTTAAAAAAATTTCTAGATCTGCCCCTGAATTTACGTATTTAAAATTTGAATTATTGCATCCATAAAGATTTAACGAGTTAAAGTTTATTAGCATATATTAGGGCAGTTTTGAAAAAATGAATTCTTTTAGACGACGAGAAAAGTCGTATTTAACATTCGATTATGTTGCTTGGCTTTCGATATCTAAATTTCTAACTACAGCATTCCTATAAACCGTTGTAAAGTCTACAACTAATATGAGACTATTTCCAAAACTGTAGCATAGCATCTATTATGTTATAAGTTCTGCAAACTTGACTATTACACAGTATTTTCTCAATATATCCACCGACAATTCTAGCCTAAATCTTACGCAGTACGGTCCGTTATCCGTACCAATGTACTAGATGCTTTAATAACATTTAAAACTTTATTTAACTAAATATTGTTGTATTATTCACGAATTTATATTTTCTATTTCTTTTTTCCTATGAAAAGAAACAAAATTGATGCCGTCATTACACATTAATCGATGGATTTGTACACTTGCCTCTTCTAGTACACCAACCGGACCTTCGTTAGTTCTCGTGATATTTTAGTATCTTCTCTCGTGGCGTTCGTTGAGGTAATTAATTTGGGACCAACAATTTTGACGTTTCTGACAGAAAATCCGGAGCAGTAGCAGTACAGACTGAAACGCACGGTTCTCTTGATTTTAGAATTTCAATTTGTGGAAAGTTTGATTTTACTTTTCTTTTTTTTTTTGTCCTTTTTAGTTTTTATTGTAAAAAATTGTGCCCTTTTTTTATAGACTTGGAGTATGGTTTGGAGAAATCTCGATCAAGTATAGATGCTTACCAATTACCCAAGAGAGTGAAAGAAACGTGATTGTTGCCTTCCATTATTTAAGAATAAAACCAAATTTCTATTTATTAAAAAGCTTATTGATTGACTCAAGTTCTATTTAACCTAAATGTGTTTTATTTTAAATTAGTAAATTTTGCTTAACTAAATTTGTATGATTTTGATGAGTGACATATAATTATATAAATTTTGTTGAGTATGGCAAGAGTTATCTTGTAACATCTCATCACCAATGAGAAGGGTAATTTAGTAAATTGAGACGGGTTAGGAATGTTTAAATATATCTTGGCATGCACATGCATCTTATAACCTCTATATAAATATGAATGGTAATTTTTGCGCATGCACATGATTATACATGCATTCATGACATTTCCCGGCATATGTGTCTAAATGTAAATTTTTGTTAATTATGTGATATTTGTGTTTGAAAAATTGAATTGAAGTGCTCTAGGTGTGTTTTACATTTTTAGGGATTTGTGGGAATTTTTCTGGAATTTTTCGGGGTACTTGCCCGGACCGAAAAATTTCCAACTCGCTAACTAAGTGAGTTTCCTGTACTGAAAAGTACTGCCTAATGGCACTGAAATAGGGGATAAATGATTTTTTTGGGATTGTCATAGAGCCATTAGTATTAGATGGATTAAAGATTAAGTTGTATTAGGGTTCTTTGGTTAAATGGTCTTAATTAAGGTTTTTTGTCTTTTTCTTCATCAAGAGCCAAGTGTCCTCCTCATTTAATATTTTTGTCTTGTTCCCTTCATCTCTCACGACATTGCTCTTTGGGAAAGACTTAACAAAATCACTTTGAAAGCTATTAGTTCTCTTTCATCCGTAGCTTCATTTTTTGTTCTTCATTGGTGTTCTCTTCTCCTTCCTTCGTTGGTGGTTGTTCCTTCATCATACAAGAAGCTTTTCTTGTCTACTTACTTGCTCCTCCTTCCTTCTCATGCAAATCCAACTTAAGCCTTGAGTTGATGATGATATTTATGATGTTTGTGATGACCGTGGGTGAGGAGTAAAGTAGGAGTTGGTGTGAACTTGAAGATTTGAGGAAATTAGAGCTTGAAACTTCTTTAGGTGAGAATTTTGCTTATGTTCTTTCATTTAGTAGTTAGAAGCATTTATGGTGTTTTATTGTGCATGAATTTCATAAAGAGAGTGGTTGTATTGGTTGGGTATAAGTGTTAGTATGTGTGAGGTTGAATGATAACTATGTTGTTTTGATGTGTGTGATGCTAGATGAATGGAAATTTAGGGAAGAACCTCGTATGTTATGTGCTGCCAAATCTTGGTTAATTATGCAAGTAAATGTTGTGATGAATTTATGGTTGAATTAGAGGTCCAAATGGATGCATATTGATGTAGGTAAAATGATGAAATGAAAAGAGTTGAGGTAGGGAGGAAATCTGGAAAATGTGACTTTGTGTAGGTTTTAGAGTTTGGCTCATAACTTTTGATATGGTTGTCCAATTGAGCTGAGGTTTGTTTTAAATTAAACTTAAGAAGTAAGTACAGATTTCACATGAAGGAAGTTTTGTCCAATTCTGACATTATGGATTTTAATTTTGGTATCCAAAGTGAATTGTTAGGTGCTGTGTGAACAGTATCCGAACCTTGTGACCTGAAACTTTGATGATTTTTTTATGATTGAATTGGATTGAATTTTCTATTTTGGTCTTCATGAAAGTTGAAGATTTTTGTGTTAGCTTTCTAGCTCCACTAAGTATGAATTTTTTTTATTTGTACGTTGAAAGTTATGGTGTGTTAATCTTCAGATAGTTATTCAGCTGAAAATGTGTTTTGTGTGTAAGTGACTTTATGTACATAGGTTTTGTGCTATTTATGTTCTGGTATTTATTTGGTACTGTTAATGGTGAAATTGGCTTTAGTGACCTTCTGGAAAGTTGTATAGGATTGTTTTAGCTTTCTAATGAGATATTTTGTGTGAATTTTGGATGTAAGGATTGTTAGATATAAATTTGTAAAGTTTTGTTATGGTTTGGGTTCAATGCTGATTTCTTAAACCCTAACAGGACAGTCACTTTAGTGAGAGGATTTGACCTAGTTTGAATGGGAATTTGCTTTAAAGTCCTCTTGAGAATTGTAGTATATTGTCTGAGCTTTTTATTTCTATATGGTATGTAATTTTTCGACAATGGGTTGGAAAGTTATAAATTTTGGAAAAATGTGTTGCTGTTGAGGATGACAGATCTAGACAGAAACTTGGATTGAGAAATTGATTTGTTTAAAGATTGAATTTGCTTCCAAGTTATTCATGAAACTTGTAGAAAATGTTTTGATCTTTCTTTGGCATAAAACTTTGAATTTTTAGCATAAGGAATGGAAAGATAAAATTTTTTTAGTAGAGTGCAGTTACTGTTCATATGGTAGTTTTACTGTTTCATTGGGCAGAACCTTTGTTCGTGTTTTTGACCCTCTTATAGATTGAATTAGATTGGGGGGTGCTACAGTTTAGACATTCGGTCACAATAAAGTAATAAATGAAAAGTGGATCTCATGCACACTGCATATTTATAATATGAATGATTAAATTGTATCGATTGTAAATGTGAAACATTGTGAATGTAATTATGTGTTATGTGACTAGGTGAGCCATCGATGATGGTCACTCATTGAGTTCGCAAAATTCACCCAAAATTTGCAATTATTTTTTCAGGATTCAAAAGAATATCTCGTTAGGCAAATGGGAATATAATTACTGCATGCAAGGGAAAGATAGAGGTTAGAATTAGTACGCATTTACAGTAGTGTTATCCTATTCTTGTATAAATTTGTAGTCCGCAATTTCTATAGAATAGTATTTTATATTTGTAATAGGCCCCAATTGATTATTGAAATTATATTGATTGTAATGTGTTAATTGAAAATGTTATGAATGAAAGTGGACCCAAATTGATTAGTAATTTCTGTGTATTTGATTGTATTCAAAAAAAAAAATTATACCGAGTTTTGACTGATCAAGTGTTCTAGCATACCACCCTCGCGGGGCACGAACTCGGATATCATTCAGGATATCGGTCACATGTCTTGCAAGAGTGGGGTATTCCTAAACTATCCAAATGCGGGTTTGTGAGTTTCCACAAAACCGTTCTTCTCTCAACCATTTTCAAGCAACTTCCGAATATGACCTTCTAACACTGTTTTGATCATAACTCAGCAACCACTTATCCCATCAGTTCATATCCGAATCTGACCTTCTGGCACATTTTTTATTATAACTTAGCAACCACTTATCCCAACAGTTCATATCACTGGAAAGCATACAGAAAATCCTACAAACTTCGTGAAGGACCTGCTGGCCAATTCTATCTAGTTGTTTCCCAGAAATTGATCCCAAAATCCACGCATTTTCCAAACCTATTCAAATTGCCATGACCTTACCCCTTTTTTTTCCAGCCTCAACAAAATCAATCCCATAAGTCATCAATCCCACAATCAAAACCTTAATGATGACAATTACAGTCCTAACAAAAATGAGTTAAATCAATTCTCACAAACCTCACACATAATATCTGTCATAGTAAGTGACAAAAGGCTCTCCACCCAATTTGCAATGAACCAATAACTGATAGTTCTTTATCCAAGGTGTAAAGATAAACATTGATTGTCTAGTAAGTTCGAATAGCAGGTAAATTATGGTACCCTCTATTCGGGCCAACATTTCAAACTGACCCCTTTTGATAGGGTCACATCATGAGGTCTGAACGTATTCAATTGCCAGCATTTTAACTTTTGACAGATCAATTCAAAACCTTTATAAATACAGTTACTGGTCATCATTTTATATGCCAGCACAAGATTATACAACATAATTTGATGTGGATGGTGGCCGCTTTTGTTCTTCCACTATTGATGGCATGTCCTGCTCGTTTCCAACAGGTATACAAGGCCTCCATACTGTTTCCGCTCCTAAGTCCATGAGTGCAATGCCCTTTGCAGCCAGATCAACTCTGATCTGATCACTCATTGAGAAGTCCTTGTTTTTCCTTGCAACTGCTCTGTCCTCTATCAGTTGCAGCACCTCACGTTCTTCTATTTCTGCTCTGATCAATGCCTTATTTTTAAGCTGTTGTAATACCTGTCAGGTAAGTTATTATCAATAATTTTCAACAGACCAAATACCAAGACATGAAAATCATAAAATAATGTTTGGAAACCTAACCTCAACATAACTACGAGGGGGTTCCAATCCTAGAACCTTCAGAACCACCTTAACTTCTTTCTCAACCTCCGTAAGGGATTGAAGTAGAGATAATTGTTGCTGCTTTTGTAGTTTCTTCTGCAAATTTTTAACGAAGAAAAACCATAAAAAGGATCTTTCAAGACAAACATGAATTAATGCAGTATTGAATGCCTGCAAGCATGCATACATGAAATGGGCACCATAACTACCATAATGAAATGGGTTTCCAGGATTGCACCTTAAGCATGGTTAATGAACTGTTTATAAACTTCAACGCATCTTGGAATGCACCAGTCAATAGATTTGAAGTGTTCAAATCATCTGACATTTTAGTCTCAAATTCATCACGTAGTTTACTGATGCACTTCCGGGCATCTGTACTGACTGCAATTGTTTTACCATTCTCCACTGCTCCCTCCTTCAGCTTTGCTTCTTTAAATGATAACGAAGCATTCTCACAATCTTGCAATGTCTGCATACATAGCAGCACTTTCACTTTAGCGAAAAGGTTCTGTAGACAAACACCTGTATATGTACACAAATACATGTGGGCTAAATGTGCTTATGCATTCTGTGTTGTCCAGCAATAAAAGGATGCAGTTACTGGGAAATAAAGCAAATTCTGGAAGCATTACATCAGTTATATAGCAGAGGTTTGATTAAATTCCAAGGAAAAAAGTGAAAGTCAAGCCAACAATTCCAATACAATTGAGCATTTAGGCTTCCGTGTACTGGCCCAAGCACTTGTGCCTGCAATCATGTTTGACATTAAGGTTGCACAAACAACCCCCTCATTTAGATTCATAATTCAAATAGCTCCAAACAAGTTTCAACAGATGACAGCTGAAGAGCAGGCATACATTTGCAAACAAAAGCTTCTAAGAGTGATAAGCTTCAAACCTGATATATGTAGAAGATGGCATCTGATGCACTTTCCAGCTGAACAACCGAGTAATTCAGAGGAGAACCATAATGTGTGCTAATCAGGAAGTATCTCAAAGCCAGTGGGTGGTAACGCTCAGTGATCTACGATAAATGTGATACATTACCTCAGACAGACATAAGTAGTGTTTTACATTTTTTCCTCTTTTTTGGTGAACCTGTTGAGAGGAGGGAGAAAGAAATAAAAACAGAATACTTGGAATATGAATTTACCTGACGAATTGTGAAAAAATTACCCAACGATTTTGACATTTTGACATTATTATTTGTAACATGTCCATTGTGCATCCAATAGCTAATATTGCACCCACTGCATGCAGCAGAACTTTGTGCTATCTCATTTTCATGATGGGGAAATATCAAATCAAGTCCACCACCATGAATGTCAAACTGAAATGTGAGATAATGTGCACTCATCGCACTACATTCTATGTGCCATCCTGGTCTCCCAGGACCCCAGGGACTCTCCCAACTTGGTTCACCTGGCTTTGCTGCCTGCAGTTATAAACAGAAAATTGAGCATAATGCACACAAGATTATACATACAATGGCAGTTATATTCATGAGATTTTACCTTCCACAATGCAAAGTCTGCAGGATTTCGTTTCCTGGAGTCAACAGCAACTCGCTCACCTGCTCTGTTATTTTCCAGTCTCTGCCCAGATAACTGACCATAATTTGGGAATTTGTCAACAGCAAAGAACACATCTCCATCAACTATATAGGCAAAATCATTGTTGACAATCTGCAAAAAACAAGTTTTCCCTTTAAAAAATAATGCAAATTAAGGCTCTTGAAATAATCACACCATGAATATGGTAACTTAATCTCGTAGGCTGCCATTCAATACATTCAAAACATCCTATGAAAGGACAATATATGCCTCACGCAAACAACGGAGCAAGTGATATCATTATCAAGACATAACTGGGCTCGGTGGGGTTGTTATTCATGAAGAGGCAAATACAAATGAACTCCTTAAATAAAATCAACAATTCTTCAGTAAGTATGCTACTGAAAATCATTGGTTTCCATGTGCAATCTCTCACAACATAGAATAGACAAGTCGTCCTTGTTAGGGACCATGTGGCAGCTTTAACAGGCTAATAATTTTCTTCTTCAACAGCTGCAGGTTGAGTCTTGTAGAGACCTCCTAACTCAATTCTTTACTAGAGAAAAATAGTAATTGCAAAGCATATATACTTAAGGGCCAATTTAGTAGCCCAAGGTTCATTTACATAAATTGTAAAACAAGATGGTTGATCATTCTTGAGCATAAACTTTGATCTGTAAAACATGTTCCCATAACATTATGCAAGTACAAATCAGAGGCTAGACTCATTAAACAAAACAAAAAAATGCTTTAAAAGAGTAAAAAACCTGTGTAATCAAATCCTTAATCTGTTCAATGTGGTTGGTGACACGAGGCTGATGGGTAGGAAGAAGGCACTGAAGGTCAGTCATGTCAACAAGATATTCCTCACAGAACCGATTGCTCAAATGCAATGGATCTTCACCAAGCTCGTTTGCCCGACGAATTATCTACAGGTAGTTGGATATTAACAATCTAGCCAAAAAAAAATCCCTAAACAACATATTCATAACCTATCTATGGATATATAAGATGAAAGATGCTTTACTAGCAGATACAGGAATGGGAGCGGAGTTGTACAAGCACTTACATTCCTACAATAATTACTTTTAAGAAATCAACAGAACTGCAGCCCTCATTTTTTTCTATTCTTTAGAGAGAAGAAAAAAAATCAAACTCCCACTGTTAGCATAGTTAAGTCCTCTGCTATCTAAGAGTCTGATTTCTCTCCCATAAACTCCTAATAATTGGGCAGCGCATCAACTCAATATCACATAAAAGTAACTTTCTTATCAAAAGAAAAAACATAAGAGAAAAATTGAGTCCTGAAAGGTATAGCACCACTATGCATTTCCAAAAGAAAATTTCTGAAAAGAGAGATGTTGATGATTATTCTGGTTTTGCATCAAACGCATCAGCCAGCTTTTTTCCTTCAAAGATAAAACTAACAAACTTGACGTAGTCTACATAAGTTTAGAAACAAAAATGAAAACAAAAACAAGTTTTGATCCAGAACCACATCCTTTAGCTATTCATTGTAAAAGTAAAACCAGATTATACATCCTAAACACTAAGTTCATCATACAAATGGTTGAATGGGTCTATGATTTCTCATCAATCAATAAACTGTCTCTAGCTTGCAGCAACAACATTTTAATAACAATATAATATGGCTAAAGTAAGCAGAAACCAGTAACTAATTGAAGCCTCTAAAGATGCTCAAGGATGCAAATAATCATGCCTTAGCATCACATGCATTACAATTCTCACCTTATCATCAATGTCAGTGAAGTTTCGCACGTAGGTCACCTCATAACCCAGATGTTGCAAGTATCTGTGGAACCATAATACAAACCGATGTTCGAAAGGGATTCAAACCAAATTGATATATTAAAAAAAAAAAGTAAAACTAAAAGAGATCATAATTATTGGGAAAAAAAACAGACAAAAAGGAGATAAAAGCATACAAATATGCATAGATACACATACTGTGGAACTCATGGGTAAAATCACAAATTTAGAGAGAATAGAAAGAAATGAATGAATGAGAATTGAAGACTAGAATTGGGTATGGTTACCACAAGAAACATCAAGACAGGCATAAAAAAGAAAATAAAATCAATATCATCTTGGAAAGAATCAATTATTTTAGCGCAAAACTAACTATTGTATCAATATCATCTTGGAGAGAATCAATTATTTTAGCGCAAAACTAACTATTGTATCAATATCATCTTGGAGAGAATCAATTATTTTAGTGCAAAACTAACTATTGTACTAAATTTTTGAAGATGTATTTGAATTTATCCTTTTATTAGTCCGCATCTAAGGCCCCAAGGACTATTGTAATTCCACCTAAAGGAAAAATTACTGACAATGGTTTTAAGTAAATGGCACTGTCAAGTAGTAAATTGAATAAGCGTTTTTCACAAGATTAAAATAGCAAAAACCAAAACATCACTCTGAAGCGAATTAAACAGGTGTACTGCAAAATACATATTCCATAGAACATTTCCTTTTTTTTTCTCTCTAGGAAGAATTTCTCTCTAGGAAGAACTGTATGTAATTTTAATAATTCCAACAAACTAAACTTTTTCCCAAACACAATAAAACGAAATTCAATAACCAAAGAACCAATTCATCTCCCAAAAAAATTGTAAAATCGAACAACGTCATGTATCAGTGTGTGCAAAGTTATGGATAGATTAAGACCTGAAAAGAACATCGAAAGAGACGGCCGCACGTGCATGACCAATGTGGCTGAAATCGTAAGCTGTGATACCGCAAACGTACATGCTCACTTTGCCATTGAGTTTGGGCTTGAACACCTCTTTCTGTTTTCCCAATGAATTGTACACCATCAACTCTTTCCTCTTCGACATTTTCCGATCCACCAAACCCTAACCCTAAATCCCGAATGAGGGAAATGACGGTGCTTGTGTTAGTGCTAGCCAATCTACGAAAGAGAAGCGAAGATCTTTTCTTCGAGGGCTTGAAGGGAAAGCCAGACTTGATACTCTTGGCCCAATTGATAGAACAATACGAAACTTAACCCAACAGCTCTTTATAGATTGACACGAATAGCATTAAATACCAAATATGAAAAACTTCAACGCACTGGTTTTTGTTTCTGCGTATTTGTACGGCAACAAGTAGAAAGAATCTACCGTTTTTAATCTCGAATAGATTACCCTGTCATAATAGCCTATATAGAACTAACGATCATGAACTATACTCTTGAATTGGGTCTTTGTTTTTTTTTTTTTCAAATTGAGTAAAAAATATGTTTGTTTGAGTTTTTAATTTCTGTTTTTGACTTTTTTGTTTTGGTTTCTTCCTATTTTTAAAAATTATGAAAAACTATAAAAATCGGTTTTTATTTATTGTTACTATTTTTTCATAATCTAATTTACTATCATTTAAATATATTTT
>JANITW010000002.1:32206409-32217882 GCA_027564335.1 Erythroxylum williamsii | reverse complement strand
CAATGTACAAGTCGACTTATCGGTGCTGAATGCGTGTAAGTCGACTTACACAATGTACAAGTCGACTTGCACTTACAATAGCTACTCCCCCATATAAATTCATGCTTTCTTCTTCCTGCTTCTACCCTGAATTGCCATCTTCCTTCCCTTCTATTTGTTCTCATCTTCTTTGGAGTTAGCTCCTCTTTATAATTATCCTTTTATCGTTTCTTCTACTTTATACCTACTTATTTCTATACCTTTAGTGCTTCTTTAATTTCTATTTTTAACTCCTTAATTTCTCCATTTCCTCTTTATTCTCCATTTTATGTTCCATCTTTTAGTTCTTTGGCTTAATCTCGATTCTATCCTAGTTCTCAAGTGCTTCCTCATATTAAAAGGGCATCTAGATAGTTCCCTCTTCTTTTATTCCTTTCTTTTTCCTTTTACCATTTTTGGAACAATAATTTAAAATTTCTTTTACCTAACGTTAGAGATCTTTCCTTTTCCTACTAAATGGACTTAGACTTTATTGATTCTAGATAGAGCTATAACTCCACTAAATACATTCCCCCATTTTCTTCACATTCCTCCATCTCTTCTTATCCCTCCTAACCTGCTATCTCCATCCTCCCCTCTTCCTCTCTGTATAAAATTTTTTAGTTTTCATCCTTAAGGAATCTTCTTATTTCCTCCTCTTCCACTTCGAAGTTCTCCATCTCCTACCTCCCTAAGGAAAAATGGCCTCCCTAGCTTTCAAGTCAAATAGGCTCCATCTTTCTCTTATGACTTTATGTAGCACCCCACTCCTGCAAGGACAAACCCGACATCGATGGGTGATATCTGAGTTCGTGCCTTGCGAAAGTGGGGTGCTAGAACACTCAATTAGTCAAAACTTGGTAACCTAGATTTCAAATGGAGATAATAGCAATGTGAGAGTTAGGAAAAAAGTTTTTATACCGAGTTTTGACTAATTGAGTGCTCTAGCACGCCACCCTCGTAAGGCACGAACTCAGATATCATCCATTGATTTCGGGTTCGGGTCCTTGCGGGAGTGGGATGCTACACTTCAGGCCTCGATGTAACACCCAATTAGAAAAAGATCCCATTTCATTTATGCCATCTAGTTGAGAAAGATTGCTTAACTATTATTTCTCCTTCTTTAAATACCCATTTTCTTCAGGAAGCGACTTATCTTCCCATTCATTAATCCATGGGCCCTTAAGCACTAGAAAAGTAAAGGATTGTAGGAAGTTCCACTTAATGAAGATAATCTTTTCTCTTTAAGTTTTCAACAATTTATGGAGCTTAATATTTCTTATAGACAAACCCTTGTCATTTCAATAGCCTACCCCTATTCTTTCAACTGTGGAAGCCAGGCTCTAACCTAGACTAGGTTATACAGAAAAGAATTTTAATTTTGATCAATTTTCATAAAATATCCTTTAAATATAGTCCACTAAAGGCTTAAGTCTCTTAGCTAGATTTTTTGTAATCTAATATGTATGGTTGAAGTTATAACAACTAGAAGAAGAATAGGATATGCAAGATTGTGTGTACGTGTTGATTTGGAAAAAAGAACTTCTTAAGGAAATCCCTATATTAAGGTTAGGATAAGATGGCTCCTTAATAAAAGACTCCATTAAAGTCTCCTATTTATGAATACGTAATCTAAATTAGCTAAGGAGAAGTTAGAAACTTACATGTAGAACTTTCATTAAATTAGATTATACTAAGTTAATGGGATCAAATAACCAAAAAAATTAGGAGCTTTCTTAATAAAATACTTCTTCTTGGCTAGATGTGCCAATCTTGTTAAGGATTCTACTTTAATGAATCCTCACTTGATGGAATCAAATACAAAAAAGCAAGTATCATATATCAAATTCTCCGATAACCACCAAATAATCCTAGTTCCATTCTTATCAATAAGAGCAGGAGAAGGATGCTATCAATGGTCTAATGTTAACACCCTTATTGGAGAACAATGCATCAGTTGAAGCAGGTACAAATGGTATTCAACTTGGTACATTTAATAATGCAATTAAGGGATTCATTCTAAATGAAAGAAGAAGATTTGGTCATAAGGCCAAGGTAAGAACATTTGCTTCTTTCTCCAAATACCTTATATCAATCATCGTCTAGAACACTTAAGGCCTTAATAGCCCAAAAAAAAAACAACAAATGGGTTTTTGGTTATGTCAATTAAATAAATCTTATAATATATAGCCTTTTATAGACTGAATTGAAGAAAGCATAAAAAATCTAGCTCTTCAAAAAGAACTAGAGGATTATAAAAAATCATTAGGCATACCATTATAGAAGAATTATGTTTGCTTTTGATCTAAGTAAGATTAATACTCTAAATACCTTAATGATATGTCGATGTATCCATCTCATTGTAAGATGTAAGGAGTTGGTAAACTATGGCTTTCATTCAACTTTGTATTTCAAGGATCCATATTATGGAATGATCTCAAGACATCCTACAATTCAATTAGTCACCTCTGGATAATTTTGGGTGATTTTAATAGTATCATACTTACCTTAGAAGTTGAAGGAGCTAGATGTATTGGTAATCTTTAAAATTATCTCAATTTTTGTCTTTCTTGAATCAAAATCACCAATCTTAAATACGAGAGATGTTTTTATGAATTAAACAAGGGGGGGGGGGTTTATGAGGAAAAAGCTAGATAGGGTTATGGTGAATGGTGATTAATTTTATAACTTTCCAACAATGAGGGTAGTATACAATAATTATTTATGTTTAGTGCATTCCCCTATTGAAATTTATAACTTGACTTTGAATCTAAAGAGATTTTCCCCATTCAAATTCTTTAATTAATTATGTAAAGTTAAAGGATTTTAGGATCTAATTGAGAGGGACATGAATTAAGATGTAAAAGAGGTTGAATCTTAGAAATTTTGTAGGAAGCTTATAGGAATTAAAGAGGAAATAAAAATACTTAGGTCAAGGCTTTACACTAATATATATTTTAAAATAGGAAAGGCTAGAAAGGTGCTAGTTTAGAAGCAAATTGATCTCTACAACTCACTAACGAATGTTTAGTGTTTAATTGATGAGAAATTTCCTTTAAATATTATTTAAAAGTCTTAGAGGACCAATGTTCATTCTTAAAATATAAATAAAAAATTTTATGAATCAAGGAAGGGGATTGCAATACTAAATTCTTCTACAGTTCCCTCGTGTTTAGAAGAAACTCTAACAGAATCTCATCCTTATCAGGTGAACATAAAAGGAGGCTCATAAATCAAGATGACTCATTAACTCATGCTTTGGAATAAGTTCAAAATATATTAGGATTCCTACCTTAAAGCCACTATTCAATTTCATGAATTGAGTTCATTCATCCTAAAAATTATTATTAGCCAACAATGTGAGTTGCTCATTAGGGCTTTCACTATGACGGAGATTCAGAGGAAAATTTTATTCTAAATCCTTCTAAGGCTCTTGGATCATATGGATTTAATACTTGTTTCATCAAAAAGCATGAAACAAATTGAAACCTTAACCTGAAAGATAGTTATGGAATTATTCTATAACACAAAAATGTTGAAAGTTTAGATCACCTCATATTTGATTGGTACCTAAGATTAACAACCTTGCTTTACTTAGAGATTTCAGACATATTGTTTACCATAACATCTTCTATAAGACCATTTCCAATCTTTGGCCTAAAAAATGAAACTACCATAATTTGTCAATCCCTTTTAAGAAGGTTTCATTAAAGGAAGAAACATTAGTGATAACATCCTTTTTAATGATAATTTTTCAAAATTATAATCTGAAGAGGTTAGGAAAGAAATGTACAATAAAGATAGATCTGCAAAAGGCATTTAATTATATGGACTAATGCTTTGCTATAAACTCTCTTAAGGCTTTTGGTTTCTCATATGCTTTCAATATCTAGATTAGTCAATGCATTCCCACTCAATCTTAGAGCATCCTTGTAAATGATGAGCTCACAAAGGTAATTAAAAGAGATAAAGGAACTAGATAAGGAGATCCTCTTTTAACCTATTTGTTTACCATTTGCATTGAGGTGCTTTTTAGACTCTCACATTATTATATAAGTTTTGAGAAAAACTTCAGGTATCACAAAATGTGTGAGAAACAACAAATCATCAAATTATCTTTTGTGGATGATCTTCTTTTGTTTTATGATGCTAACTCTAATTTAATAAGTTTCCTTATCAATATTATGGATTCATTCAACAATATTTTTGGTTTGATCATCAATAGGGAGAAGTGTTACATATCTAATGTTAAAATTTGTTCTCAAGAACTAGCTAAAATTTTAGGTTTTAAATGTTAAACCTCCTCAATTTATATATCTTAACATTCTAATAAATTTTAAAAGAATCACTTACATGGAATACTGGACTCTATTTGATATGTTAAAAAGAAGATTCACCATTAGAGCAAAAAATGTCTTATATTTGCTAGCAGATTATAATTAATAATTTTAGTGCTTAGAAATATGTATGTTTTCTAGTACCATCTTCTATTTCACCCTAATAGGTTATGTAGGGACATCGAGAAGCTTCTTCAGAACTTCCTATAGATAGGGCATGGCAATAAGAAACAAGCTTCTTTGAAACTTCCTATAGATAGGGCGTGGTCATAAGAAACCTCATATTAAGGTTAGCTGGAAGAGAATTTGTTTGCCTAAAGAAGAGGGGGTCTAGGAATCTAATCAATGTTGCTGGTTAATAAGATTTTATTAGCAAAAAGGGTATAGAGAATACTCACTTATAAAGAGCCATTGTGGGTAAAATTTCTCTATAGGAACTACTTAGAAGAAAGGAACTTTTGGATCCTCAAATAAAAAAAAAGGATTCATCATAATGATATTGAAGTTAAGGGACAACTTACAATCTTTAATATAAATAAAGATAGGTAATGGTGAGGGTAATTGGCTTTGGTTTGAAATTAGAATGAACTAGGCCCTTTATAACTTCTCTCTAATTTCCAAAACTTAAGAATGATGTATCAAGAGAATTCCAATATTAAAATATAAGTGAATGATAGCAATTGAGCATGTGGTAATAAAAGCAATAATATATTCCTTAGAAGCTTCCCTCTTTATAAACCCAATCAAGTTGTAGTTGATAGGCATTATTGGTTGAAACATCCCTTTGGTAACTAAGAAATCTTATAGATATATAACTAAAATTTACACTATAAGAACTTACTAGTTCAAGCTAATTTGGTGTCAATTTCAACTACTAAAGATATCTTTGATTCTTTGACTAAGAGTTGAGAGCAAAATAAGCATAATTGAAGGGTAAAATGCTCCCTATTACCTATTGCAAATCCTAAATGCAAATTAATACTAGTTTCCTTAGAAACTTGTAATCACCTTTTCTTTGATTTTTTATTCCAATGGATTGTGGAAGGATGTGTAGCTCATGTGTTATTACTTTTTCCAAGGAAATGAATGGGATAGGATAATTCATTGGGCTACCTATCCCTAAAAGTTTAGTAAAGGTTTTGGTTGCACTATTTATACCATATGGTGGGTGAGCAATTCCAAAATTTTTTAGGCATCAACACCAAGATATTTTAGCAGCTTTGAAGAGCAACCTTAGTATGATTAGAGAGTTAAAAATGGTAATAGGTAAAACTTTTTGAAACTAAACTATAACATGGAAGAAAGATGTTATCTTTAAGAGAAATGGAGATGTTTTGCACTTTCAATCACAATTAGCATAGTTTTAGCTTAGATGATGGTTGTATTTTATTATATTGACTTAAAAAATAATGACCTTTTAATCTAGTATTTAGTAGTTAATTATTATGGCTAATTCAATTTAACTCTCATTTTTATATGTGATTCTTACCTTGCTTAATAAAATTATTTAATTTTGAAAAGGAACTATAATAGTTGTACAGTACAATTAACATCTAATATCGATTAACCTTAACTTTGATGGAGAATTTTTTCTAAAATTGATTGATTTCCTTTTTAGAAGCCCAAAAGAAAATTTACTATTTTATTGGGAAATTTTAACCATATTTTGAAGAACTAACATCTTTTTTCATCCATCTATAATGAATATAAAATGTGAACATTTGTTTAATTGATGTGTTATCATATGCTAGTAGGGATTTATGAATTATGTTTTCATTGTAAGATCAATCTCACTGTATTGATACAAGTCACACCATAATTGAAAATAGAAGGAAGCCAACATTTTTTAAGGAACTAAAACAATTTATGGATAAACTATGATCCTTGCTTTCATAGAATCATGAAGATTACAAAAAGTCAAATACATCATTTTTGGATCATATATGGTATCAAGCTTTACAAAATCCAATACACTTGCTTTACCATATGTTTGGTGTCTTAATTTAAGGATTAAAATTGATTTCCTAGTACCAACCTTCTCAATCCTAAATATGTTTATGTTGAGCTTTCTGTTTAGCCATATATTATAATATTTCCACACTCATACTAATACCATAAAATGAGTGAATGTAACTTAGGTCAAATATGTTATACCATGGTATTTGGTATTTGATAAATTTATCTTTATCTTATTTTTCTATAATCTTATACTTAGAGTTCTTGACATGTTTCATTTGTGAGATTTTTATGTATTTAGATCTTTTAGGTAAGGCTTACAATGTCCCTGAATTTGTTTCTTTGAGTCCTTATGGTTAATTGCCAATAACATAAATAGATCCTCAATGAAGTTTTCATTGTAAAATTTATAAATGATTAGGTTTGTCATTCTTTGGTGTCATTTTATTACCAATTCAAATGATAAAATGGTTGTCTAATTAACCTAGATAATGTTTCATTCTAGTAATACAAATGAAAATATTGCATTGTTTTTCCTAATTGAAATCCATAACATAGACTATATTAACTCAAATGCATAAAATAACGTACATTATAATTTACTGATGTTTATATTTGTAATCATAGTACATAATATTGCATGACAGAGGGGAACATAAAACATAACATTATTGAACATATGTCAAAGTAGACCTATCATTTCTAAATTGGATGTTGTGTTAAAAAAAACTTAGAGAAAGAAAAAAGTTTTATTGAATTAATTATCTCATAAACTTAAGCTCTTTATATAAAACTAGTGAAAAGTAACTTAAAAGAAAAACTAATTCTACAGCTCAACCTCAGCAACTAACAGAAATAACTAAGTCATCTAATTATAAATTATAAACTATAACAAATTTGTGACTAAAATAACTAAATGCTAACAAATAGAGGTAACAAATTTGTAAAATTATCATTTTCCGTGCTTATGCTTAGGAGGATAATTTCCTTCTTCATGATGGTGCTATTCATATCTAGACAAGAAAGGCATCAATGGTGGTTCATATCCAATGTGGGAGCAAACACCTCTCATAATTTGTTTTATTCACTTTAATTGGATATCTTGATCTTCTCAAAGTTTTTGCTTCTCTTTAAAATCCTAGAGGATCCTCATATGGTCCCTCTAAATTTCCACTAAAAGTGATTGAATTAGGTGGCTGACAAACTTGATGGTGTAACACTATTTGAAAAATGATCCTATCAACATCATCTTCCACCCTTTGGTCATTAACGCCAACCTCAACATCTTTGATAACATATTCTCCCCTTATCACCTTAACAATCCTAATGTAATAGATAGCTTTGATGTCAATATTAGGCATTATACACGCAATGTTGAACTAAGGAAGCATCTAAAAAACCCTTAAATTATTTGCTAAATGCGATGTATACATCCCTTCGTATATTGTGATTTTTTTTTCTCAACACCATTATCTTTAAGTAGTTTGAAAAAAAAAGTCAAATTGCAGTCGTAACCTTTGTTAAAACACCACAAATAGAACAAATCCTACAAAGTCACCACCTCCTACTCTCCTTCCTTCCAAAAATGGTGTAGGCAATTGTGAAATGCAAAAACCTCACTATAATTGAAAGGTTTAAATTACAAAATCCTTACCGCCCAAACAAAACATAATATCAACGGGCTTTTCTAACCCTTACATATTAATTGAAATTAGAAGTGATCATAATTTTGAGTGTTTATTCAATACAGGTGTCTTCATATATTTGAAAATCTAATTTATTAATTGATAATTAGTGATTTAGCCATATTTATTGCAATTTGCTTGTTTATTTGAAAATTTTATCATTTTTGGTACTTAATTCATTCCTAATGTGTTTTTAGGTTATAATTCACTTATTTAAAGGAAAAGGATTGAACTGGGATAAATTTGGGGTGAAGTGGAGCTATTTTGACCAAGTTATGAAGAAGTTGAAAATTTGCACGATCACTGGACAAGCCTATGTTGATGGCTACTCAAGTTCACAGAGTCCCACAGTCACTAGACATGCCCATTTCAAGTGGACTTGTTTGTGTGCACATCCTATGTTGATGGCTACTCAAGTTCATAGAGTCACACAGTCACTAGACATGCCCATTTCATGTGGACTAGTTTGTGTGCACATTTTTAGCCCATATTCACTTTGAATTTGAGAGGATCGTGATTTTTAATCAACACAACCACCACGTATACTTATGTTGGTGACCATTTACTACCTAAAATCCTAACTTTCAAACTATAAAAGGAAAAATTAAGAGGAAAGGTCTCAAGAAACACAAATTGGTGGCCTAGGAAAAGAAAGAGGAGAGAGGCTTAAGAAAAATCTATGAAGACAAAGAGAATGGATAACAAGAAAGGAAACAACTTGGAGTGGAATTTTAACAATCTAAAATGGATTTTATGAAGATAAAAAAGGATTTCATCATGTTTCTTTTGATTTCCTAGCTTTCCTTTAGTTTTGATATTATTTTTTCTATAATTACGGTATATACCTTTGGTGGTACTTAGATTAGATAAACCTTGGTACAGACCTTTTAGTGATTGTATTTCACTTTAAAGTTTCATTGAGATTTAGCTATGTGTTCTTAATTATTTTGGAATTAATACTACTGGCATGTTGATTCATGTGTGATATTTTGCAATTGGCATTTAAAAATCCAATCCATGAATAGATCTAGCATAATTGAAAGGAGTTACATGTAAACTTAGAGATAGGTAGACATAAATCTTTAGGATTAGGGTCCAAACCTAATATCTAAATTAATAAATCAATGAATGCAATTATAGGGGTTTTAATTGGAAACAAATTTCAATTAATCAACCTAGGATTAGATGTTAATATTCTTGAGAAAGATATTAGCATAATTGAGGAATTTCCACAGTCTAGTGAACTATAGATTAAATTAAATAGTGACTTTATGTTTTCATGAGAAGTTATAAGAGGAGTTTTCATAAGAAATTCTAAGAGGGATTTAAATTCTAAGTACCACTATCTTATTTGATTGTTTCTTTTTTTAATCTTTGTTCTAGTCAGTCAATTTTGTTAATTTATTTTAGTTTATTATTTCAATTTTAAATTTGATTAATTGAGCACCAAAATTTGTTGGACTAGATGTTAGAAAGATAGTAAGTACAAGTGATTCTAGTCTGCATGGGTCGACTTATACTCACCAGTTGTAGTTACAACTATACTGAGTGCTTGTAATTGAAACTAAAATGTATCATCAAGTTTTTGGCATTGTTTTTGGGGACTATAATCTTAAAAAGAACTTATTTTTATTAATCTAGTCGAATTTTCTTTTAGGTAGTTCTTTATTTTTATATTTATTTGTTTATCCTTATAACTCTCTTTCTTGGTCTTATGTTTGTAGCTTACTTTTCAAGGCTTGGGTCATTATCGTATCCACCAAACACAATGAAAGAACGAGGAGGACAATGTTCTTAATGGAATTATAGTATGCTATCACTTATCACAACCTTGGAAGTTTGGAATGAGAGGCACGATGACACATGTTCAGAAGCTCAATCAATATCAATGATTTATTGTGACATTTATAGGGTTGATTACCCTAATCATGAATATTATGCACCAAAATAAATATAGGGTAATCCAATTTGGAGAATAGGCCTCAAAATACCCCTTACAAAAATACGTATAAACCAAATGGAGTAGTTATTACGACTTTGCATGGTGTAATCATACTTAATTTGAATTTTTACAACAACAATAATAGGAGGAGTATCAATATCTTAAGGTTGCCTGATTGAATTTTTCTTAAGCTTATAAGAATTTATCAATTTTAAACCGTAAGAGCATGGTGTAGTTGTAGTTAACATATACAATTATGGATTAATCCCACAAGGATTGTAAGTACTAATATTAACCCTTTTTTATTATTTAACCATCGAATCAGTTTGTGGGTATAATTAAAAATTAAAATAAACTAAGATTTAAACAATAATGAACTCAAACATAAGAAAATACTTGGAAAATTCGATATCAAATAAATAGTACCTAAGTGATGAAACCCCTAAGAATTCTTAAATATTAACCCTTTATCATGCAATTAAATTGTTAATTATTGGATCATGAAAATTCCTATCTTATGTTAATATCTTCTCAAGACTATTAACAGCTAATCCCTAAGTTGTTAACTAGAATCTCTTTCTAGTTAAAACCACTAGGATTGCATTGTTGATTCGTAAATATTACTATTAGGTTTAACCCTAATCTAAAGGGTTTATGTTGATCTATTTCTAGGTTTGCATGTAACTACTTCCAATTATGGTAGATTTGTTCACACAAAAGAATTTCTCAATCTCAATCATATGAAATCAAATCATGAACTAATATTTTGGATATATAGAACAAGAATAAAATGCATAATTTAATCTTAATAAACCAATCAATAAAATTGCATTAAAATAAAAGATCAAACCATATTGTTATTACAAATTAGGATTCATTAAATCGAGAAACTAAACAAATTAGTTCCTAACCATATAAAACAAAACCAAATATAAATATGTAGAAGAACAACTAGAAAACAAAGAAATCTTATTCTAATATCCCTTTTTCTTCTAGTGGATCTTCATGTTTTTGCTCATCCTCTGATGAAAATTGTCGCTTTTCTATGTTTGTTACGACTCAAAAGCTCTCTAAAACTCTCTTATGTTATTTTGACTCCATTCATGTCCTTTTATAGTAAAAATTAGGGTTTTTATGATATACATAGTCGTGCAGGTGATCATATATCTCCAAAAATACTTGAATTCACAATTTCACATGGGCAAAAAGACTTACATGGCAATATAAACGGTTGTTTATATCAACATACATTAGGATGTAACTTCATATTAAAGAAATAGTTTTCTTCAAATCTTGACGCATTTATAAAGACTTATACAATCATTATACATGATCATGTAAATCCTCAGTTACTTTAAAATTTTGTTCTATGTCATGATTTTATCCAAATTTTTCGTTTTTTGGTCTATGAAGACAATTATCACCTAAGCAAATTAAGTACCAAATATACTATAAACTTTAAATAACAAGCAAAACAAATTATATATGGGTATATAAATAAGTCAAATAATCATTTATCAAACATCCCCATACTT
>JANITW010000002.1:32057720-32069468 GCA_027564335.1 Erythroxylum williamsii | reverse complement strand
ACGAGCTACAATGCCAATATCCGACCGATCGGACCTACCCAGAGCCATCTCACGGACGAGCTACAAGACCCTTGCATACTTCTTTGACCCTTCTCTTTGCTCAGACTCGAGGAGTAGGGGGCTTATGGTCGGGTCAGTCGTGCTGGGCCTGAATCCAGATATAACAACCCAAGGACCGATCGGTCCATTTTTCAAAGATCAGTCTCATACCTACGCCAGGCCTAATCCACGCATCCATGGCCCATCCGCAGATGGAGGTCTCCCATGCATACGTAAAGACTTAAACCTAGCATATGCACCATATATAAGGTATAACTTTGCCATAACAGAGGTACGTGATAATAACCCTAGTTCTCTCTGCTTACAGCGACCCAACCTTCACCAAAAGACTGACTTGAGCGTCGGAGGGGCCTATCGGGAAACAACCTCCGACGTGCCTTCTTTGTTTTGCAGGAACCTTCAAGCCAGAATTCTCGTGTTCAACAATCGGCTTCATGAATCCAAACGGCAACGTGCAGCCTCGTCAGAACTAAGCTGAACCAAAACTTATGGGAGTATTAGATTATAATCCTTGCAACTCAAATTTTAATGCATTTTTTACAAGGATAAAGTAGAATTAGAATTGTGATTCAACTGGTATTAGAATTGAAATTTGCAATTCTATATTTCTTTCAATTCTATGATCCTAATTTCAAAGTAGTCCTGTTTTCGGGTATATTATTACGCATCCTGAAGTGCTATTTCTTAAACTCAGGAGTCCAAATTGATCATTAATTATGAAGAACAAGGAGGCGTCCCATCTATCATGACAGTAGATTTGTGGCCTGCAACAGTGGAAAATGAGGAGATTGGAGATTCTGAACTTCATAATATGATTCTAGAAAGACGAGTAAGTTTCAAAGATAAGGAAGAGGTCACATCTTGTTTCTAGCGTGTCCAACCACAATTGTTGGGGACACAGGAAATAAGGACAATAAATTAGTAAAATCTACTTGACTTTTCAATACAACTTGTTCATTAATTATTCTCGTGTTCTGCTGGCTAATGATGGACAATAAAGCATTAGTTTATAGGGCAAGCATCTTCTCATTAGATGGTGGCTGAGAATCCAAGTCTTTTCCCGGATAGTCAAGCGTTTATACATATTAGATCATATGCAGCATTGTAGCCCACAGATTTTGGGAGGCAGTATTGGCCGTTCCCTAAAAACCTGGAGCTGATGACAAGGATGGCTTCACATTCTATGCGACTTTTCGACTAAGTCTTGCGTGGAAATTTCATTTATCTTCTTCTTATAAATTAATGGATCCCTTCCGTCTCATCTCCTGCTTTAAGTGAACAAAACAGCACAAATACAAATAGGGTCAAACGAGAAAAAGGATACAAAAAGAAATCTATCAGAAATGACCTCGATGGGGATGATACAAAATCTTAATATATATTAATAGATTTCTAATGAATTTCGCGAGAACATATTGAAAGAGGAAACAATGAAAGAACTGAGGAAAAGGTTATATATTGGTTTTATGTTTTGCGACTTGAATAAAAGTATGAACATTTCAATTTTTAATATTTGTGAAGAATTCTTTTAACGTAGGCATTAAATTCACAACTTAAGCAATTTTATTAATTTGGTAAGTTTTGAGATTATTTCATTTGACTTTGATATTAATTTGAAATTGCATGATATTAGCTAGGTTTAATGGAATATAACGAAGAAAGCCAATTAAACTAAATTGTGCCTTTAAAGAAGGACTAGCGGTCTAACATCTTATTAAGGAAAAATGAAAAATACTTGCATGGATTTATTTGCTCAAAGTAAGTCCTGACAATATGGAGCAGTTCAACGACAAAAATAAAGACGGCGATGTTTCTCGATCTGACATTTCATCCCTAACTCAAGCCAACCTGGTTGTTTACTTTAACGAATTTTAGAATAGGAAGACGACTTTTTATGTCACTTTTGTTTCTTTCCGACTGTTCCAAACGCACGATTGCAATGATTCCCAACATTTCCCCACAATGGAAGGAGGGAACATAAAATTGAATTAATGGCTCAAGTCATTTGATAGACGACTGTACATGTTTCTCAGCACAGATTCAGAATAATAATAGGAAAGCAATAGTAGGAGTTCATTTCAATCAGATCAGTAAATTAGTTAATCGACCGTGCACACTCCAAGTGAAGAAAAGGATATGGCAACAAGGAAGATTGCAAACTATGGTACGAGGTCTTCTTCCGCAGATGTAAAATTGTGAGGTCTGTCCACCAACTTCAGAAGATTCATCCAGGATATTACAGGAACTGGAAATCGTTTGGAGGAACTTAGCGTTAAGCAGAAGATGATGGCAAATTAAAAGGAGTAATCTCGGTAATTGAATTAAAATAAGTAGGAGTAGAAGATATGATTAGCTACTGTTTATTCAGTTCACGTCACATATTCCCGTTTGGTTCTATGTAGGAAATACGATCCTCCTTTGAATTTTTTAGCGACCAAAATTCATATTTAATAGTATCCACGTACGATTCCCTTGTGAGAAATCTTTAACGTCAAGAATTATAAATTTTAATGACAATTAGGTATAAGAATTATTCTGTCATCACTTTACTTTTAACAACAAATTATAATTTTTGGAGATAAGATTTTCAGACTAATTCATCAAGGAAAAGTGAAAGAAAGATATTATTTATACGCTGTTGGCCCATTCAATTTCATTAAAGGTTTAGGTGTAATCAGTAAAAAAATGTAGGACTATCATGTGGGGTTCTGAAAGGACGAACGATGGCAACAAGCCAACCAACTTTTGTCAAGCTTCGAAAGATACATTAGCAATACAAATTTCAGGGGTTGAAAATCATGGCAATTTGCATCTAAACAATTGTTATACTGAGTTATGCATTGTAATCTCTTTTATAGATTGGATCATGCGAAATCTTTATCAAACTCTGAACTTTCAATCTCTTTTATAGATTGGATCATGCGAAATCTTTATCAAACTGTGAACTTTCAATCTCTTTTATAGATTGGATCATGCGAAATCTTTATCAAACTGTGAACTTTCTCATTTTCAGAACGAAGGTTTTTATTAACCGAGACATTTGTGTAATAGATATTGATACTATCAACGATTAAAAAGTAAATCACAAAAAAAAAATTAAATGACTACTTTTTTTGTTTAGTTTTAAACTTTTCTTTTTAATTTATCTAATAATTCTTATTATTAAAAATTGATTGTTTTATTAATTAATAGGTTATTTTTTGTAAACTAATTAATTTTTATAAAATTAATCAATTTTTATTTAACAGTTTCTTTCTTTAATTGAAATTGAAATTAAACTTCAACTTCATTTGTGGATTAAAAAAACTCTTTCTTTAATTATATTTTAAGATTTTTCAATTTTGTTCAATAATTTTATGATGGCTTAATATTAATTGAATTTTTAAACCTTAAACATCTTATCTTATTTATAAAGACCACAAAAAAGACCAAAAAGTGCTCAATCTTGACAAACAAACCCAACCAATACAACAAATTAATAAAGGTGTATATATAAGAAGATAGCAGATGGGCAATTAAACACTCAACTAAAAAGATGTCTTCTTCTTCTTCCTCTCCATTTGTTTTCTAGCTAGTAAGTGTTTAAATACATCATCCTTCTCCTGTGAATTTTTTTTCCATGTATTTCTCATTTTGTTTGTTTTATAGTATAGTGTAAGTAAATTGTGGAAGTTAACATCTCAAAAATCCCTTAGAAAGGCTTAGAACTTCACATAGGTAAATTTTTTTAAGCAACAATTCTATGCCTTTTATTTGTAAGTTTTGGTCATCCTACACTATTTTATAGTTGGGCAAAATATTGCAATTGTTTGGGCAAATAATTTGAAGTCATAAAAAAATAAAAATGGAAAAAAGATGCCTAAAAATGAGAAAAAGAGAAGTTAGGAGAATAGGAGAGGGAGAAGAAGACAATTTAGGAAATTTTAAATTGTATTAAGTGACAAAATAGGGTATGTAAAATTTAAGGGTAAAATTGAAATTTAATTCCTACAAAGGTATTTTGTAATAATAAAAATAAATAAGGGTAAATAGGACTTTTAAAAGTTTAAGTTATTTTAGTAGTTATGGTGATTAGGTTAAGTAAGGATATTTTAAATAATTAAGAATAAAGTGAAAAAGAGAATAATTTTGGATTATTAAGTGAAATTAAGTTGAAATTTTTTCTTAAATAAGTTTAATAGAATTTTGTAATGTCTCGGTCTAAAGGGTGGCTTAAAAAGTATATTGGACTTATCAATTTGTTAAGTTTGAAAATCAAGTAAGAATAACCTTAGATTGTACTATTATAGTAATATTTTGCTATTAATAAATTATTTTATAGTGAATCATATTTTGAATTAATCATTAATTAAATGGAGACTAATTTAAAATAGGTTGTGAATAAATTGCATAAATTGTGAATATGTGGCTTGTCTAAGATAGGTTATATTTGATAGTCATAGATTGATAAGTTATTTAAATATGAGCAAGTGATGGCTAGATACTTATCTATGGAGTAGGTATCTGGGTATCCTGAGTCCCAGAGATTTTTTATGTTGATGACTAGATTCTATAATGGTACCGAGATATCCTAAGTTTTGGAAATATCTTATGTTGATGGCTAGGTATTAAAATGGTATGGGGATACTAAATTAGATTGAGAAATTGAGATACCTAGTGTCGATATTTGTATGTTTAATTACATTTTCATTTAGTGAGTGATTACGATGAGTAAAGATGAGTCGACAAATCATTGAATGTAAGCCTATTATGATAAGCAGGGCCTAGACAATTCAGTTAATAATGGGATAAAATATAAATGGAATTAATAAAATAGTATTAGTATTAACAATTACTTGTGATAAAATTTTGGATGGTTCTTGAGTGCTTGGATAGGCTGAGTCTTGTTGTATATTTTAATATTATATTTATAAATCACTTGACTAATTTCTGTATATATTGAATTATTTGATTTTAAGGGTACATGGTTAGTTATCTTATTGAGTAAGAAACTTATTCCTTGTCGCTATTTTTTTAGGAGATAGAAAGATTGTCGATAACCCCAATACACATGATTGACAAGGTGAAGTTTAAGTGAAGCCAACAGATTAAATTGAGTAAAATTGTTTTATTTTATATACTTGTAAATGTAAAAGTTTGGAAAGGTATGCTTGTATAGATAAATTTTTATGCCTGAAAAACATTATTTTTAAAACGAATGAGAATTTTGGTAAATTAATGATATAATTGGGGAACAAATTGGATAATTGGGGTACAAAAATTATTGGAGCGTCACGTTATCAGTTTAATTTTCTATCTAGTTTTTAAATATTGGATATTATATCACGCACATTTTATTAAGTTTAGGGTTTTAAATCAATCTTAGTTGGAGCTGTAATCAATGAAAAGAATCGTAATGTAAGGATATTTTTGTTTTTCCTTGTGTTTCATTTTGAATTTACAATTCTATAAATTTATCAAATGAATCATTAAGTATAATTTATTGCATAGTTCAATTGAATTAGGTGACGGCCAAATAATAATGCAGAAAAGTATGTCTTCCACGGATAAAAAATATTTTATTTACAAAATGCATTGATGAACTCAATCAAACATCACGCGTTACCTTGTAAAAATAAGTAAACATCGAACACTCATGGGTTTAAGTTGACTTGTAAGTCTAAAACCATTTTTTAAAAATCTATATGACTAAAAGTTAGTATTGAATTCTTAGTCTATTTATTCTGATAATATAAAAACCTTATATTCATATTTTAAATCAGCCATTAAATAGAATATAGGCATTTAAGATCAAATTAAGTACTCAAGAAGACCAATGTCTGGCTGAATCTGGGCTAGCCAGGTGCGGCCCTTGGCTCAACCATAACTTGAAAAATAACATCTTTTTTTACTTTTTAGAAAATATATAAGGTGAGTTGGGTTGGGGTAGGCCTACCTAGCTAAATAAAAAAAAACACTTTGGTATTGTCAATTTTAAAGATCTTATACAACAGTTGTATGAACAAATACAACTAATATCTCAAAATAAATTATTATCGTGGATCAATTTACTAAATTTAATTTAATCTCTTCTTTAAAAATTTACATATTTATCAAAATAATTATACACTTTAATATATGTATATATATATATATACATACTTTTAATTTCAGTTCTGTTTATATGGAATCTCTACTAAGAATAACTTGTAGATTATATTTTGATGTAAAGGCAATGATTTTCACAATTATAGTTTTACTGGAATTTCATTCCTAAAACATGTTTCCTCTAAAAAGATTGTCTTTAGAGTTATCAAGTTAAAAAAAAACATAACTCAGAGAGAAAGTCTCCTACATCTCACTACATGTAGAAGCCATGATTCTTATTCTCCTTTTCTTTGAACATCCTTACCCAAAAACTACTTCATTAAACCACTACACCATTGCTATCATAGCCTTTAACTTTGCATTCTTGGCACCTTTGACAGTTCTTGCACGTTCTCTACCTATGTTTCCTCCTACTAGAACTCTTCATCAAAAAATAACCAACACTAGATACCCAAGGACATAGCTGACTTTACACAAAAAATTCACTGTCCAACCTGCAAACTTTCCCTGTTGAGCTCTTCTTGGTTATGCCAACCCACAACCAAAAGCTAAACCTTTCTTAATAGATTATCCAACTTTCAGAATGACCAATATCAGTCCCTTCCCTACCTGAATTTCCACCTCTCGAACCTTCTTGCTCAAACCCAGAAATTTCTTCTCCATTGGATGCTCGTCCTAAATTTTGAAAGCAAGTAGTATGTGAAGAAATTTCATTAACCTTATCCTACTCACCACCAAAAGACATGGATGGTAGACTGGTTATTTGCCTTATCCTTGAAGTCTTGAAAGAGGCAACTCGAGCTTGGGAATCAACCTTGGTTTGTTTTTTCTTTGGCAAGAGACTTTTCCTTTAATCTCTCAATGGGCCAGTAAATTGTGCAAGGCCAAAGGCTTAATAGATGTTCTTATCTGTAAAGAGAACTTGATTATGTTCAAATTTGCTTCCACTTCAGAAATCCAAAGGATTATGGAGGAAGGTCCGTGGCATTTTAATAGTCATCCTATCTTCCCACAAACTTGGCAACCACACTTGAACCTTGAAAACCTTAAAAGTCAAAGCATCCCACTTTGGATTAACTTCCACAACATCCCATTTGAGTATAGGATAACCTAAGGGCTTGAAGCAATAGCTAGCTACATCGAAAAATTATTGTGCATGGATGAACATACAACAAATTAAGAAGAAACATGTTGGATATGCCCAGATTTGTATCAATGTGGACACTTCCAAAGAACTCCCTGAAGAAATTCCAATAATGAGGTTAGGAGAGGAAGATAAACTATGAGAGACACAATTAAAATTTCTTACCATTGGAAACTACCTTCCACTAATCCAACCAAAATCTAGAAGGCTATGAGCAAGATCTTCAAAATATGGAGCAACTAAGAGCTTATGGGTCAACTAAAGCAATTACACATCTAGAATCCTTCGAAAATCCCCTTCCCTTGACATCCAATGATGTTGTGATGTTAATAATTGGTAATTTTATACCACCTAATGATATAGAGAGACAAAATAATGAGTTAGTGCAAAATAGTCAACCAACACACATGCATACATCTAAAGAACACAGTATAGCATGCAATATAGAACAGGAAGTATCACAAACACCAAATACAATATCTCAAATAGATACCAATGATGACCATGTCACCCTAACCACCACTTCAAAAGACATGCACAAGGTTAAAGGAGAATCAATGGTGAGTCATACTAATCCTCTCCAATTAGATATGATTGTTATTCCTAAAATGTATATTGCACCTAAAGAATCTGTAGGAAATGTTGAATTCCACACAGTGGAGAAAGAGATCCAAGAGGGGAAAATGGAAAGGCTCCATAAGCTAAACCTTTTAACCAAGTCCATTATTTCATGGAATGTACGTGGAATAAATTGTCCCATTAAACTATCAACTTTAAGGGACTTTGTATGGAGAAAGACCTCTCATCATTGGATTACTATAAACAGAAGTCAAACTAGAAAACCTACCAAATTGGATATTGTTTGTTCCCACTAGAACATGATTACCAACCACCAACATTATGCATTCAGAAGAATAAATATTTGCTATAAGGAGGATGAACTCAAAGTGGATCTACTAGACTCAAATAAATAGGCTACGCATCTAAATTGATCTTTCATAAAGGAGCACATTTAGCTTAACATTTCATTCATCTATGTAAGCAAATTTTGGTTTTAGAGGATAGATTTATGGAATAAACTTAAATCATTTAGTAAAATCATATCCACTCCTTGCTCATATATGGAGACTTTAACTCTATATTATACCCCGCAAAGGAACAAGGACACAGCAACCTAAAGAATTATATGGCCAATCTAAAAGATATGGTGGAAGATCTGGGGGTAACAGATCTTAAGTATGTGGGAAATACTTACACCTAGTCCAACAAACAGTAATTAGCATGGCACATCAGGAAAAAAATTAGATTGAGCCCTAGTAAATGACATCTAGTTTAAGATCTTTCCCGACAGCCTTACCACCTTTAAAGAATCTCTATTCTTGGATCATTCTCTACTTTTAATGGACATCTTATTCTAAAAAGCTATCAAGCACTATCTTTTCAAATTCAATAATTTTCTGGTGAATGTCCTAGGGTTCTGTGAGGAATGTATTAAAGAAGCATAATATAATTGCCATGGGACTAAGCAATCTATCGTGTTCAAAAGTTGAAATTCATTAACAGGAGCTGGAGATTCTAAATTTTATACAAAGACCTACAATTGCCACCTTAACCTCCTATGGACTTGAACTTGAAGTTATTCAAGCTAGCCCTGTTGCTCACCCTATAGATCCAATGCTACTTGAAAAAGAAAAATTAATACTATTACACTTTTTAAAGGCTACACATAATAATAGCTCTCTTTTGTAACAAAGAGTTAGAGTATAATGGATAAAGGAAAGGGATAACTATACTAGTTTCTTTTTCAACTCCAGTCTTGCAAGGAAAAAATGCAACAAAATCCACTCTATAACTTTCAACAATGGTTCAATACTTTAGGCACAACAGGAAATCCAAAAGGAGGCAGTAAGTTATTTCAAAGACCTTCTAGGTACTCCAAATAGTGCAAATATTACTGTTAAATATCTCAGAACCCTATCCCTCTAACAAATCACACCAATTGATTCGAATCTTCTTATAAGGACTATAGAAAACACAGAAATAGAAACTGCAATTTTTGGCATTGATGGAACCAAAGCTCGCAAAACTGACGACCTTAATAGGTATTTCTTCCAAAACTCTTGGAGAGAGTGAGACCCTTTATAATGCAAGCAGTCAAGGAATTCTTATCTAATAAGATCCTTGTCAAAGAGATCAATAGAACCTTTGTTTGTTTGATTCCTAAATGCTCCAATCTCACACATTTTGAGGACTTCAAACCTATTGCTTACACTAACTTCCTCTATAAGGTCATTTCCAAAATACTTGCTACAAAACTGAAGAAAACCCCAAACCTAACCGATCAGTAATAACTAAGGTGCCTTCATGCAAGGTAGATATATAAAAGCCAACATTCTTATTATCCAAGAACTCCTAAAAGGCTACTCTAGGGTGAATTACTCTCCAAACTACATAATCAAAGTTGATTTCCAAAAAGCTTATGACCATATGAGCTGGGGTTTCCTATGGACATTAATGATGGCTCACGGATTTCCAACTATATTTATAAAGTCGATCAAAGAGTGCATTTCATCCTCTTCCTCGGTTATCTTGATCAATGGAACCTTTACCACACCCTTCAAGGCAGCAAGAGGTAGTTGGAAAGGGGACCCCTTGTCCCCTTACCTTTTCATTCTTTATATGGAGATTCTCAATTCTCTTATCAAGCATGAAGTGCATAAGAATCCAAAGTTCAAATACTATGCCAAATGTAAGAAGATTGAGTTGACTAACCTATGTTTTTCAAATGATTTACTTTTATTTTGCAGGGCCACAATGGACCCCATACACAGTTATATGGTAGCTTTTAAAAATTTTAAAATTTTCTCAGGACTACATTTCAACCCAACAAAGAGCCATTTCCTCCTATCTAAGAATGTTGTTGCCTTGGGACCTCTCATCTCTTAATCAACTAGAATGCAATTTAAACATGCGCCTATGTTGTATCATAGACTACTAGTCTCTACTAAAAGACTTACATATGCAAAATGCATTCCACTCTTAGAGAAAATACGAAGAAGGATCAGTTTATGGGTTAACAAGTCTCTGTCCTATGTGGGAAAGGTGCAACTCATGAAATTGGTGTTAAACTTTTTCCACATTTATTGGAGTTCTCACATCTTTCTTTCTCAAGGAATCATCAAATCCATTGAAAGAATCCTTATAAACTTTTTTTGGAATCATCCAAATGGTGCTAAATGGTCAGTTAAAGTAAAGTGGCCTAATATCTGATTTCATAAAGATGAAGGAGGTTTAAACATAACTCCAATTAAAATCACAAATCAAGCATTAATCTTGAAGAGACTATGGTGGATCCTTACAAATAGACTCTCACTTTAGATGAAATGGCTGCACTCTTATTTCTCAATGAAAGAAGCCTATGGAGCATTAAAAAATCTACCTCATACTCTCATTTTCTCAACCAGGTTCTAAAGTTAAGGAACAAAATCAGGGAAGATATCTCTTGCACAATTGGGAATGGAAATTGGAATATGTATAGTTTGACAATTGGTCTACCTGGGGACCTATCATACATCATTACAACAGTCTAAGCAGTCCCTAAACCTCTTTACTCAAACTTAAACTTAGCTGTATGATTACAGAGGTCACATGGAACTTTCCTTAAAAATTGAAGCATCTCCAACCATCCTATCTCTCTCAGGACACACTCTACTAATAGACTCAACCTACCCTTAAACTTAACAACAAGACCATTAAAGATTTGCTAAGAAATAAGAAACAGAAGGTGGAATGCCATAGGATTATTTGGAGCAAGGTTTTAACCCCAAGAGCATCTTTCATATTATAGTTAACAATCCAAAATAGATTGAATACAATAGATCGAATGCCTTATTTGAAAATGGACATAACATGCCCAATGTGCTAGATCCATATGGAAACAGGCGGTCATCTCTTCTTCATATGTCCTTATAGCAGTAATGTATGGGGTTATGTATCTAACAAATGTCTATGGCTAAATCCTGGGACACTATCACAAAGAATGCACAAAAATTGTCTAATAACTTAACCACCAAAAGCCCAGATAGGTAGATTCATATTTTATCCTTAGGGCTCTATGTAGATTCATATTCTATCCTTAGGGCTCTATGTATATGGGTTGTGGAAGCAAAGGAACCTCAGACGATTTAGAGCAACCAACTCACCCAAAGAGGTTCTTGCATCTAAAATCCTAAGAGAACTCAGAGAGCTCATCCTACTGAAAAACCTCAACCAAATATGCAACAAAAATATCCTATCCTCTCTGAATGTATAACTCGAGGCTAAGTATATAATATATTCAACACAAGCACATGTAAGACAAGGAGAGAATAGAGACATAAGGAAAGTAAAAGAAAGTGGAAATTGCTTTAGTGAGAATCTATATACAAGGTAAATAATGAAAATTTAGTTCAAGAAGA
>JANITW010000002.1:31736110-31760291 GCA_027564335.1 Erythroxylum williamsii | reverse complement strand
CCAATATCTTATATTGACCATTATTTATTAAATATTACTTATTTAATCATAAATTTTTTCAAACTTTACAATCAATTCTAACTTGATTAAAAAAAATTTCTCTCTTCAACCTGTTCTTTGTCTCGTTAGATTCTCAAATATGTTGGCAATTGATGCAAATTATAACTCTAAATCTTATTTTGGATTAGATAAATTAAACTCATTTAATTTATCTATAATTCTCTAATTTGTATTTATGTTGATAAAGCAAACACACACAAGAGGGGGCGGATTGTGTGTAAAAAAAATTCAAGATATTTTCAAATTGATAAGATCCTACTAAACAAAATAAATTTATAAATAAAAGGGCCCTATAAACTTTCAAAAGGATCTTGTTAACATTGAAAATAAAAAGAGCCTGCTAATGCTCAAAATGAAAGGAGCATGTTTAATCAATAGGAGCCTGCTAGCGCTTAAAAAGAAAGGAGTCTGTTAAATGACAGGACCTTGTTAAATGATAAGAGCCATCTAAACGATAAGAATCTGCTAAACGATAAATCATGTTAAAGCACTTTAAAATAGATGGCGCCTATTAAAACTAAAAATAACATCTTGCAAGTTGCAAACAGAAGGAGCCTATTATAAAAGTGAAGGAGCTTCTTACAAATATAAAACACAAACACTATAATGTGAAAATTTAAAGTTAAGAAGAGAGAAAGAATGAAACAACCGATTTATACTAGTTCGACTTATAACCCAAGCTTACATCTAGTCCACAAGTATTTGACTTGAGTATTTCATTAAAATTCCAAGTACTAATTTGATGAGCCTCTTCAAGCTCACAAGTACATATTTTTCAAGGTTCTTAAACCTTTAATACTAGTAATATTTAACTAGCTTCTATAGGCTGTCAACAAATGAAAAAGTGATTTTCTCGATATAAGCTTTAATGATTTCTCTCAAGAAGAAATTTTCAATTTCTAAGGCACAAGAAATTTGATAAAGGTATGACTTTCAAGAGTATTGATGCCTTTGATGTATTTCAAAAATCTAGCTTTTTACCTTCTTGTTCACAACTACAATGGCTCTTTCTTAAATAGAAATTTTCTTCAACTAGCCATTGCTTCATTTCGATTCTGAGTTGACTTTGTGTCTAACGAATCTTCGATATTATCTCTACTTAAATCTTCCAATATTTAGACATTAAGAAATAAATATGGCAATGCCTTGGAGCTGATTGACGAAATATATGATTAGCTAGATCGTTCTGGATATTGTAGAATCATTTCTCATAAGTTATGATCATTAAGAAGGTTCCTACAAGAAAGGAAGCATTATTCATATGATTTCATTTCCTTTTAAGAATTATATCGTTTCCTATATAAGGAAATAGATCCAATTTGAATTTTGAAATATTATGTAGTTATCATCAAAATCATTAATAATAAACCTTGAGTTAACAATCTCATCCTTTTTATGGTGACTAGCAATAAAAAGTATACTTTCAAAAAATGATGATAAAGGATTTCGAACGAGAGCTTTATAGGTTCTTACTCTTAGTCATGATTAGAAGGAGCCTTTCTTACTACCTCTAAAGAAAGAAGTCTATTGTTTGTAAGTAACTGAGATGAACTTCATTGTTTCAATTCAAAAATCTTTTAACAATTAACAAAATATATTACATAAAATCAAAATATATCGCATCAAAAGAAAGTATATTATTAACTCTCCCCCTTTATCATTATCAAAACAATAAAGGGAAAAGAACTAAACTGTCAAAAAATACCAAAAGTGTGTAAGATAGCTTATCACATATTTAAAATTAAATTATGCAAAGAAAAATATATCAACTCTCCCCCTTTGTCATTATCAAAAAGAACTAATTTAACCTAATAAAGACCTTCTTTTTAGAAGGAGCCTACTAATACCTACAAACAAAAGTAGCATAATATATTCAAACACAATTATATTTTAGATAATCTGCATAAACCAAGTTCTTTTCTTAATGAACATAATCTATCTTCAGAAAGTGGTTTAGTAAAGATATGAGCTACTTGATTTTCAGTATTAGCATGAAAAAGATCAATAGTTCCTTATAAAACATGATCTCTAAGAAAATGATGTTTGACTTCTATCTACTTAGTCTTAGAATGACGCACATGATTTTTCGAAAGATTTATTGCACTAGTATTATCATATAATATAGGGCTATGATTACAGTTTAGACAGAAATCCTAGAGTTAATGCTTCATCCATAAGATTTGAGCACAACAGCTGATAGTTGCTATATATTCTATTTTAGTTGTTGAAACCGCTATGCAATTTTGTTTCTTGCAAGACTAAGAGACTAGACATTCCCTAAGAAATTGGCGTTACCTCTTGTGCTTTTTTGATCGACTTTATCACTTGCATAATCTACATCACGATAGCCAACTATATTAAAAGAGTCAATATTCGGATACCGTAATCAATCCATAGCTCCATGAAGATATCGAAAGATCCTCTTGGCTGCTTAAAGGTGGCTTTCTTTTGGATTTGATTGAAAGCGTATGCAAAGGCACACACTAAGCATAATATTTGGTCTTGAGCTTGTAAGATATATAGTGACCTAATCATTCCTCTATACTTTGTCTCATCCATAGCCTTACTTTCTTTATTCTTATTAAGTATAGTTCTAGTATATATAGGAGTACCCATCGGTTTGGCATTCTCAAAATGACATTTCTTGATGAGTTCCTTTGTGTATTTGTTTTGGCAATAAAGATCCCTTTTTTGGTTAGCTTGATTTGTAATCCAAAAAAGAAAGATAGTTCTCCCATCATGCTCATTTCAAACTCCTCCTGCATTAATGTTGATAATTCTTCATAGAAAGATTGATTAGTAGCACCAAATATTATATCATCAATATATATTTGCACTATGAGTAAATTATTCTCCTTTTTCTTAATAATTAAGGTTTTATACACCTTTCCTCTTTTGAAGTTATTATCAAGTAGAAAATTACTTAACCTCTCATACTATGCTCAATGGCCTGTTTTAGACCATATAGGGCTTTAGTCAACTTCATCATATAGTCAGGATGGTTTTTATCTTCAAAGCCTAAAGGTTGCTTAACAAACAGTTCTTCATTAATATATCCCTTTAAGAATGCACTTTTGAAATCTATTTGGAATAATTTGAAGTTTCTATAACATGCAAAGGCAAGTAAAATTCTAATTGATTCCATTCTAGCAACAGGTGCATAAGTTTCATCAAAATCAGTACCCTCCTATTGATTATAACCTTAAGCTAAAGTCTACCTTTGTTTCTTACCACTTTACCATTTTCGTCAGTTTTTTTTAAATACCCGAGTTTTAATGACTGACTTGTTTTGTGGACTAGGTATTAGATTCCAAACTTTATTTTTATCAAATTGATTCAGTTCTTTTTATAGCTAAAACCCAATTTTTATTAGTAAGAGCCTCTTCAACGATCTTTGGTTCTAATTGAGAGATGAGGGCAACAAAGTAGTTTTTAAAGGATTATCTGTTTATTAGACTTTTAGAGGGATCTTCTAGAATGTATTGATGTATATCAAGGCCTTTCCATCCTTTTGGTATTTTTCATTGTAGAGGCTTCTGTCGAGAGGAAGGAGCCTACTATATCATGGGTTCAGATGTAATGTAATATCCTTTTTCAATTTGAATTTTTATGCAAAACTTCTCAAAAACTTTAAAATTATCATCCTTATTTGATAAAAAATAAACCCACGTAAATCTAGAATAATCATCTACTATAATAAAGCTGTAATGTTTACCACCAAAGCTTTGAATTCTGGTTAGACCAAATAAGTCCATGTACAAGTTCAAGTGGTTGGTTAGTAGACACAATATTTTTTGGAGGGAAGTTACTTCTAATTTGTTTTGCTTTTGAACAAGCTTCATAAACCTAAATATTTTCAAACTTCCAAGAATAGAGAAAGAATGACATAGTCAATTTATACTAGTTCGGCTTATAACCCAAGCCTACGTCCATTCCTTAAGTATCTGACTTGAGTGTTTCACTGAAATTCCAAGTAATAATTTGACGAGCCTCTTCAAGATCAAATGGACATATTTTTTAAAGTTTTTTTTACCTTCCACACTAGCAGTATTTAACCAGCCTCTACAAGCTCTCAACAAATGAAAAAAGTTATTTGCTCGATATGAGCTTCAATGATTTCTCTCAAGAAGACTTTTCACTTTCTAAGGCTCAAGAAATCTGATAAAGGTATTACTTTCAAAAGTATTGATGCCTTTAATGTATTTCAAAAATCTGGCTTGTTAACTTCTGGTTCGCAATTATAGTGGCTCTTTCTTAAATAGACATTTTCTTCAACTAGTCGTTGCTTCATTTCGATTCTAAGTTAACTTTGTATCTAAAGAATCTTTGATATTATCTTCCAATATTTAGACGTTAAGAAATAAATATAACAATGTCTTGGAGCTAATTGACGAAATATATAATTAGTAGGATCCTTCCAGATATTGTAGATTCATTTCTAATAAGTTATGATCATTAAGTAGGTTCTTGCAACAAAGGAAGCATTATTCCTATGATTTTATTTCCTTTTAAGAATTATATTGTCGCTTATACAAGAAAATAAATCGAATTTTAATTTTGAAATATTATGTAATTATCATCAAAATCATTAATAATAAACCTTGGGCTAATACATATATTAAGGTTGGTGTCTAGTAATACATTATGACCACCTAAATATTTAGGAATGTTGAAGTGATTTTGACTAATCTTTTCGTATATAGTTTTTCTCTATAATTCAATCCTTTTATCATACGATGTTCTGATTAAACTATTGATTCAATCGTATTAGTTCTCCACTACTAGCTATTAAATCAACTAATGAAATTTTTAAACTATTTATAAAACTTTATTTCACCTTAGCCAAGGATTTCTCGAATCAATACTAATCAAGAATAATGAAACATTTTTCCTTTTTACTTTAGGGTGATGAATCCTATATTGATCACTCAACTACCTCTATTTAGTTTATGCTATGTCAAATGACTACCAACAGAGCTATCTTTGACTATAATAGGTCATAAGTAGTATCAAAATATGGCAATTCCTATACAAGATAACTTTGAAGATCCCAAGTCAAAAGATCACTTATACAATAATCAGAATAAGAATTTTCATAAACATATAAGTAATGTTCCAAATGGATTTTTTACATAAAGTTAGTGCAGTGAACTTATTGTCTAACAAGCACCCACACAATTTTTTAAGTATCTTTATACTTTAACCTATAAGATTGACTACTTCTTTCACAAGAAAAATGACTGGGAATAATTTGGGAATAATACATAATGTAATATGAATCTCATAATTATAATCTTATCGTAATTTCTTTTACAATGTATAATTTATCCCATAGACTTTATCATATACATCTAAATATGTACAAAATAGAGAATGATTTCAAATTATTTTATCACTATTATGACCAACTAATTAGTTGTATGATATAAACCAACAATGTCTCACTTACACTGAGCCAAACATTTAAGTATCTTATATCATGTCACCATTTGACAATCATGCTATTGCTGGGATAATGGTTTAGTGAGAGACTTTTACAAAATTCTCTATAGTGATTACTTACTTAAATCTTACAACTTTCATGTTAGTTATCATCATAATTAAGAAAAATTGCCTAAAATATCCTTAGATCTTTGATGAGACCTTAGCTTCTTTTATATGCCCAATGACTCTAATGTTCCACAGTGCATTACTGTCATAAACAAGGCAAGGAACTATATCAAGTTTATTAAAGAAATTATTGATCCAATTAATCATTTCTACTAAATGAAAAATGTGTTATAGCTTATTGCTACATTAGAACCTTTCCAATATTAAAATGATGTCGTTCTAAATGAAATAGACCTTAGTTAGGATTTACTGCTAAAGTTAATATCAACATAACCTTGAACTTAAATATCAACTCCTACTTAGAGTAATGAATATCTTTAATACATCACAAATATCAAATATCTCAAATACTAAATACCTTTAGTACATTATTTACATACTTGAACTAAAATAAGTAAACAAATTCAATATTTATCTCTATAGATCTCATTCACATCATTAAGATTTTACCTCTTTGTATCCAAAAATAGTTTTTCTTGGACAATTCAATTGAAAATAAAATTGTTGTTATCTATAAGAAATATGTATTTAAATACTCTCACTGAAGAAGATAACTATACTCCCACTAACCTTCTTGTAGACATGAAAAATTAACAATCAAATCTAAAACAAACTATTTGAATTCATCATAAAAGTACATATTTTAATGTCTAGTAGCCTTTCAAATATAAATCTAGTGTGTCAATAAAGGCACTAAGTCTGATTGAAAAAACAATATGTTTAATAGGTCTATAAGATTATATCCAACCGTTTAGATCTCTCATAAGCTTTATTACCTAATTTATTTATAAATTTAATAGATAAAGTATGCTTCAATCAAGCATTACATCTTTAAATTATTAACTAACATCGCATCCTCAAATTATTAACTTTTACTCTTTAAAAAACTTGGCGTTTCATATCTAATATGAAGTCTTACTAATTGATTTATTTGAAATTTTTGAAGGTAAGTCATTGTACTAGGCATAGCTATAGAAAAAATAATATTGGATCATAAAATATCTAATATTGTATTTTCTTCCTTACATAAAGCTATACTCTCATGGAATTTCATTATGAAGGTAATTACTAGAGAATCTAATTCCCTATGGATAACTAAAAATGTAAGACCCAACAAATCTATCTTATTGAAGTGCTTTAGCATTCTCAAATCTTAACTTATACTTAGATTTAAATAATTTAAGTTATTCTAAATTTAAATCATCATTTCATTTAATATATATGACTATATCATATAAAGTCATTAATAATCTAACAAATACATCACAGGTATTAGATTTAACAATTTAATACCATCATCATTCTTTCACTAAAGATGGAATTGGTTATCATTTAACTTAACAAGTTTCACATGTTGCCTACAATTCATAATCAAAAGGATAAATATATCGTTATATGTCACTTTATGATTCTCAATACCTTGACTTAAAAAACATGACATAAAATGATAGTCTCAGTTATCCAACTTTGTATTTTTTTTTGCCAGTTATGTTAAGCACGAGTCTCTTTTGCTCCAAATACATAAAAAATATTTGTATAAATCTTGATATACTAGTTTTGCTCAACAATGCACTTCTTATCATGCCCTAAAAGTTATAATAATTTTGAATCTAAATTTAGTATCAAATACCATTAATATGATCTAGAAATACATATGATCTTTATCATATCACATATGGGTAAGAAAAGTCATGCAATATATTTTCTTCTAATGATAACTATTATCATACTATAGAAAATGCATTTAATTGTAGTCCATAATTATGCTTTTAGTAGGCTAAATTGACTCAAACAATTTCATCATAGTATTATATCTTTTAGCTCTACTTCATGCAACCTCTTACATCTTACTATCATGATGTTGGCATACATATTATATCATGTTGTGATACATTATTCAACTCAAAATATCAATACATTTTGTCATATATATGATTTTGACGTATCTCTTAAACTTTGACACTAAAGCCTCAATAAGGATTAATATCAAAATTGCATAATGAACATACAAAATTTCTATCTAACATAACTTATGTCTAAGAAATTTGGTTCACATACTATAACTACATTAATTAAGATAAATTTCGCATAGAATAAAGATAAACGTATGAAAAACAAGTAATTGATTATATGCCATGATTACCAAATGAGATCAAGACGTTAATCATATATTTGGTTCCTACCAATATTTTATTTGAAATAACAACCCTCACTTTGCTCTAATCATTCTAGTGGGCTAGGATCCTATTCAAATTTAGTTGATATGAGTTTGCTGAACAAACTAACTAAGCATAAACTAGATGGATAACAGCTTTATCAATCATATCTCATATGATTCATAGATTCATTAGGTGAAAACACTTACCAAAACATATCTTATATGTTATTCCTAATCATGCCTTTAAATTAATGAGATCATGAATTTCCTCATTCAAATCACACAAATTCAGTTAAGTAGTAGGACCTATTGTTATAAGATTAAACATATTCGGGTTAAAGCAACCTTAAGTTTACCCAATAAACCTAACAATGAACAGAACTCTAGTATATTCTTATAATAATGGAAGGCAATAATCATGTTCAAAAATGTACTTAATATTTTTAATAAGGGATTTAATTTTTTTGTCTCATCAAGTGCAAATTACATGTAATAATATTACATATATAAGACATGTGATATAAGAAAATCCAATATGTATATCAAACATATAAATAAAGTATGCAACTTATGCACTAATAATCAAATTATATGCATAAAATATCATGCTTCATTTGATTTTAGTTATTGATCTTCATAATATAAAATAATACTTTCAACTCTTTGGAAGGATTAAATTAGGTTAAACTCATTGATTCTTAAATGAATTAAATTCATATTACAAATTGAAATTTAATTTAATCTGAAAAAATTCAAATCTAATTGAAAACTATTTCTATTTATCTTAACTCCTTCAACAAAATTTAATTGAAAACAATTTTTAGTAAATTATGTTTAAATTCTAATCCAGTTAGAAAAAATTTCTAATCTGATTAGAAAATTTTAACTTAATTAGAAAATCATTTTCAAATATTAAAAACAACTTTCAAAATTAAATAACACCTTTTATTGAATTAAGAAAACCATTTTATTATTTATTTAGAGTTTTATCTCTTAGTTTATAAAAACTTTTCTTAAAAAATTAGAAAACTAATTTTCAAAAATATTTGAAAAACTCAATTTTCTTAATTAATAAATGAAAGCACTTTTCATAATTTAACCAAGAAAAATACCCTTTTTAAAAAATCAAGAAACTTATTATTCATAAATAAATAAAAATTTCTAAATAAATGGAATAATAATTCTCGAAATAAATAAAAACACTTATCTCAATCAAAGTGAAATAAATAATTTTAAGAATTACAATTAATTAATTTCAATCTAACTGAAACTAAGTAATTTTAATTTTAGAAACTATTTTTGTAAAATTAATTATGAATCAATCTAATTATTAATCTTAATCTTATCAAGAAAAATAATTAATTAAATTTTAGATTTGATTTTTAATTTTAAAATAATTTTAAAATTTTGTTTGGTATAAAATTTAATTTATTCAAGTTTAGAATACAATATTCTATAATTGAAAAATAAATTTATTAGGATTACATTAATCATATCCTTAAACAAGGGCAAGGGTTTAGGATAAATTATCCTTACAACTAAATAAGACAGATTATATCCTAGTGTCCAAACAACAGCTATTCTAGCTCTAGAATAGTTTTATTTCAAAATTAGGACACCCTTATTATCGAACATTGCTAATTCTAATACTAAAATAAGCTTAGCTCCATTCCCCAACAAATCCTTTCTTTCTACAGAAACCCTAGCTTCACAACACAAAAACCCTAGCCACCTATTCCCAAAGCTCGTGTCACTCAACTGCCGCCAGCCTCATGTCTGCTGCCTCTGGGTCATCTTTCAAGCCTTTAAGTCTTCAGTAGCACAGCAGTTGAGCCACCACAGCCTCATTTAAGGCCATTAAACACTGTAGCATTTTGAAGCTTCCACCGCCTCCACGCCTCAACTATCACGTTGTCGCAGATGCTGCCCTCCAATCACATCTCCTCCCTGCTTTTGCAATGGCGTTCGTGTAGCGGCAACATCTCCGGTGACTTCCTCGCTGGCCAGTCATCAAGCTTCATATTTGTAGCATCCCTACCACTCACACGCTGCAAGAAACGCCTCCTTGCCTCCATGTCTACAACTTCTCCGTCAACAAGCCATCAATGTCAACCTTATTCTAAAATTCCAAAAAAATGATGGTATTCATAGTTTTTCCAGATTCTGTATTTTGGGGCTCAGGTCTTTTAAATTTCTAATTTATGGGTTTCACATTTTATTTGATGTCTAATAATTCATACAACTAATTTTACATCAATCATATTCGTAATTCAATTATAAATTAAATGAAGGATTTCAAAACTTTTAATATGAAATTTTTAGAATAAAATTAATCAGATTTAAATCTGATTTTCAAAGATTATATTTCAATTTCAAAATTTAAGAACAATAACCATCAAACAATTGTTAATCAAATTATAGAATTAAAGTCGTGTTAGATGATTGTGATATTTCTTTTATGAGATAATTTTAGTTTTCTCTTATTTGTAACAAAAAAAGTCATCTCTAACACACTTCTATTGAAAAATTAAGTTAGAATTCGATACCATGCATTGTAATTACAAAAAATATTTATCTGATTTTTTGAATGTCCAGATCACTTAAATTCTATAAAATTATCAACATATAAATTATAATAAAGTATGAATTATAATTCATGCCAAAGCTTGATTATTTTCTTGTCACATCCCTCAAATCGTTTTCGAATTGACTCATCTTAACCACTGTATATGCGTAAGCATCAGGTCTCTAATAGTACTCATAGAATGAGTTAAGAGAACTTTGCAATTATTACAGATAGAGTTAGGAAAGGAGTGCTAGCTTCTTTAGAGCTTAAGTTTATTTATAATAAGTTTTGAATAATTTAGTAATTTAATTAAAATTAAATTCTAATTTCAATTGTTTAGAAATACAAATAATTCTACTTAAATATCAATTGTGCCCAAGTAAGATTTAGTATCTCATATTAAACAATATTTATTAAATATCACATATTTAATTATAAAGTTTTTCAAAAGTTACAATTAAGTCCTATTTGATTAAAAAAATTATCTCTTCAACTCATTCTTTATATATGACCTACTAGGTTCCCAAATATGTTAGCAATTAATACAAACTATAACCCTAAATCATATTTAGAATTAGATAAGTTAAACTCCTTTAATTTATCTTTTATTCTCTAATTAAAATGTTTATATCTATAGATTAAAATTTACGTCTAGCAATACATGATGATCACCCAAACATTTAGAAATGTCGAATAGATTAACCGAAGTGAAAAATTCTTAAGAATTAATTTCACTAATGTAATCTCCTATGCATGACTAAAGGGAAATGATTGGGTAGTTGTCTTACCAAAATTAGTGGTTGAGTCCTAAGATCAACTAGAATAATAGATTAAATCTAACTTTCATATTCGACAAGTTACTATCTGAATTAATTAAGAAAACCTGAGTACTAATTACCACTTAAGTAAATATATTTCTAATCTTTGACCTAAGCATCTATAGTTTCTCGTTCCATAATAAACTTCTTCTCTCGATCCTTCGTTTAATACCAAAATGATACAAAGTTTGATCATACTATTACATTCATTCAGTTTAGAAACTATAGCAAACATAAGACAACAACATAGTCCCTCAATCATGCATATCTGACTAAAAATAGCTACATTAATCCTCAAGAAAAAGAGATAAACCCATCAAGAAAATCACAAGATTTTTCATCTTTAAATACCTCAATCGCATCTTTATCAATATAAGAAAGTATTTAAGCAATAAACCGAGGAAATAACCGAATAAATGATCAAAAGAGTATCAGTTGGTTAAGCTAATAGGGCAATAAGTTCGGTTAACAACAAAGAAATAAAAACAAGGAAATAAAGCAAGAAATGAAGAATAAAACAAGTAAACAAAGATTGGACGAGGGAGTTGCAGTGGTCTCCTGTGACTCTCAAGCTCTGTACATTGGCTCCCGCCTTCTGCTACTGCTTGGTTCTCATCCAAATGATTGGATGCTTACGTTGTTTCCACCTCTCTGCTGTTCTTCTTCTTCACTTCAATCGACTAGTCTCTACTTTCTCTCCACTCCTCTTCACCTTCTCTCTACTCTCTGTTTTGCTCCCAAATGTGTCTTAAGTATGTGTAATATAAGTATCGAATGTGTCATCCGCCGCCCCTCTCTTTTCCCTTCTCTTAGTAGCATGATATTAGGTTTAGGGTTTCGAGCTTGGCGTCGTCAATCCTACACGTGTAATGTATTAAAATGAGTGCATAGAATAATAAAACTGGTTTCCTAGCCTTCTCATCCTGTGAGTGTCCTCTCATACGTGTGAGAAAACCTCACGAGAGTGACTTAACATGTCACACCTGTGACTTAACATGTCTTATAGCCTTGAGAAGCATGCTGTTGGTGAACATGAAGCGTGCAGCTGGTGAGATGAAGAAGCATAAAGCTATCTTGTTGTTAGAAGCATGGGAGCTGTTAGCTATCACCGAATTTGCATAAGAGCTACTGGTTGTCGTGGGCACTGGATGTTACATAGGAAGCTCATTGTGAGAAGCATGGCATGGGTTGTCATGTGAGAAGCATGGATAAATAATTAAGGTATAATGAAAAGGATAAATTATTAAGGTCAAGGCTTATATTTGGGATTAAAGAAAGAAAAAGTTTCATGTTAAGCTCAAAGGGGTTCACTAAAGATAACATCATGGTGGCTCTTTAAACAAAAGAGGTAAATCCTAATTTCCTTTATTATTTCAACGTTTTCATAAGATTATGTGATCTTAACTAGTACTTGTAAGAAAGTTCAAGAGTTCCTCAATCATGAAATAACACTCTCAATAAATAATACTTGAATTTGGTGTTTAATAGTTCAAAAAAGGCTCAAATTCCTACCAAATGAAAAGTGTCATTCATTTATCACAACAAGCTGATGTCCTTTTAACTAAAATCCAAGTTAATCAGCCTAAGTATGCAAGTATAGTCATTCACTCATATTAAGCATTTCTAATCCCGAGCGAGTTTATGTCATGACCATGCATCTCTAACTATTAAATAGGAAAACAAACACACAACATAGAAATAATAAATATTTTTAACTAATATCCCCCCTCACACTTAAACATCACATTGTTCCTAATGTGATATAAAAAAGTAAAAGAAGGATCTAAGACACAAAATAACACGAACAAGGAAAAGCATTAAAACTAAAAGACATTAAACTAACAAGTAGTAAAAATAACAAAAATAAAGGGGATAGAAATATGATACGAAAGTGTGGGTGGTGGCTGTGTCGATGCTATGTGAAGCATGGTAATAAGCACTGAGTACTACATTAAGGAGTGGTGAACAGCTGCGAGGAAGGTAAATAGAAGAGATTGAAAAGTAGATTTGTGCACACAAAGCAAACAAATTAAGCCGAGTTTCACTAAAAAGAAATAACTAATAACTAATTGAAAAACAAAACAGAGATTATATGGATTGCCTCCCATTTAGCGCTTCTTTAATGTCTTTTAGCTGGACATCTCAACTATTATGCTCAAGGTGGATCACCCAAAGTGACTGACTCCACTGTTTTCTTCTCTTTGCTAAGATTTTTCTCTAAGAATTTCCTAACCTCTCCCTTAGTTGCATCGATCAGCAATTGACAACACTTGTCAATTTCTTTCACTAAGTCTAACTTCTTATCTTCTTCTTCATGCAAGGTGAAATCAAAATTTGTAGCATTATCTCAATCAACAAAAGAACAGTATTAAAAAACAGTAGTAGTAGAAATATGTTACACATTAAAGATTGAAAATTATACTATTTCTCCCAAAACAATCATACTTAATTTCTTGTTCTTCACATTAATCAAGGTATTGGTAGTGGCTATAAAAGGCCTCCCTAGGGGTATGATGTGCTCCTTCCCTTACTCTTTAACCTTCTGCATGTCTAGGACAATAATGTCTATAGGAACAATCAATCCTCTAACCTTCACTTAAACATCCTCCATTATTCCTTTCGGATAACGAATTAACCTATTAGTTAATTGCAAACACGTGTTTGTAGGTCTTAACTATCCTAGGTCCAATTTCTTATAAATAGGTTGAGGAATAAGGTTTATACTCACTCCAAGGTCGCATATGCCCTTAACATCATCCCCATTACCCATTGATATTTGCATAAAAAAACTCCCTAGGTCTTTCAAATTGAGGAGTAATTGTTGCTATAGCACTACACTTGCAACCTCTGAAACCATCACCTTTTCATTTGGCTTAAACTTTTATTTCCTGGGGCTTAGTTCCTTGAAGAACTTCACATAAGCTGGAATGTTTTTTTATCATAGTTAACAAAGGCATATTAATATTAACTTTGGAAAACTGTAGGGGGTTTGTATCCTGAATCTGCTACTTGTGAAGTAGTTGCCGATTTCACAGATTCTTTCAATATTTCTTATAGAAATGGAGTTTCATCCAATTCTAATTTTTCTTCTGGCTTTAATTTTGGATAATCCACATGTTATATAGATCAAAAAATTGCTTGTCTTGTTTCAATTCCTTAAGGCAGCTTGGATATGGGATGGTGCTCTATAAGGATTAGCTACTTTATGTAGATTTGGTTCTTCATTGCAGTCAGTTGCATTCCCCAGTTTTTCACCTCTCAGCATGTGACTTGAAAGGTTGTCATTCCCTGTTGTTTTCTTCATTCTGCTCATCTTTTTTGTTGGCGAGGCTCTCCTCCTCTTGATTACCTGCACCAGAAAGATTAGAAGGGATCTTAACATGATTATCAATTACCTTATCACTTTTTAGAATAGGGACTGATTAGGCTTGCTCAAGTTGATTGAGCAACTTTCCTTTCTGATTATTGTGCATTTATGCACTTATTTGCCCTACTTGGATCTTAGTCCTCTTCATATATGACTCCAAAGAATCGAACCTCTTATTATTTGTCTCTTGATTTTAAGTTGTGATCTAAATAAATGCATTAAGCCTTTTTTCTAAAGAGGGCTTGCTTGGTGGATCCTGAACTGAGGATTGCCCTTGCTAATAATTTTGCCTTTGAAAATTTTGGTATTGTGGCTGGGGTTGTGATGGTGGATTGTTGGTCTTCCATGAAAAATTGGGGTGGTTTCTCCAACCAAGGTTGTAGGTGTTCAAGTACAAATCATTTTGCTCCCTTGGTTGAAAACCGTTGATCACTTATTCTTCCCCATCTATAAAAGGTTCATAATAATACGGAAAAACATTAGCTCCATGACCATAAATTCCACATATACCATATACCTTTTGATTTGGAACATTTTGGGGTAGTCTTATAGTTGGCATCTTTACATGCCTTGTTAACTTATCTAACTGCATAGCTAGCTCTTGATTCGAGCTCATTTCATGAACTCCAGCTCTTTTTCCCCTCACTTTCTTTTATCGAGAATTGGCCCCCAACATTTCAAAGATCTCATATGTTTCTTTGACAATCTTCTCTCCCATAACTCTTTCTGTTGCATTGTCCACCGTGTACTAACATTGTTGTGTCAATCTATAATAAAAGAATTGGCTCTGCATGTGGAGTGGAAAATGATGGTGTGGATACTGAATATGCATGAGTTTGAAGCATTCCCATACCTTATAGAATGACTCTTCCTCTATTTAAGTGAAGGTTGCTATCTTCAAATGGGAATAGAATTTTCCCATGAATTTGTTGTATAACTCCTCCCATATAGTCAATGATCTAAATAGAGGAGTCCTCAGCCATGCCTTGGCTCGATCCTTTAACATGTATAGGAAGCACCTCATCCTAAGTTAATCTTTATTTAGGCCACCTAATAGGAGTGTTTGGAGAGTGATGTTTAAAGGGTCTTCCATTCCTGAATGAAGTTTAAAAGGTCTTTATTGGGAACCCCATAGAAAGATGGTAGCATGTTGTAGTGGATGCTCTTCAATTCATAGTTCCTAGTTGCCTCTCGCAATCTTATGAACGAAGTGACAATATCGATTACTAGTTTAGCATACTCCTTTATTACTGGTTGCCTTTCACCCATCTCTTGATCTTTTAGTTTGGGTTTCTCGAGATTGTCTTCAAATTACCTTAGAGGTCCTCTTATCTGATGTACGTTGTCAATAAAGGGAGCAAGTTCACCTTCTCAAAATCTCCTTCCTCATATAAACCAAACAAAAAACTAGTGAATTAATAAGAAAATTACTAAAACAACTCAATGAAATAACAGGACAAAAATATATGCATGAATAGACAAAAACAATCAAAATTAATACAATCAAAATTAATTTAAGTCTAAACACTAAACACCTCCCTAGAAGTGACACCAATTTTTTTTTCCCAAAATAAGTTCTAAAAATACCTAGGCTATCCTACTCGCAAGTATACGAGGTAGTTGTAGTGGATTACCCAGGGTTGTCTCCTATAGAGGTGAAATTGGTCCATTTAAATTAATCTTAAACAAAAATAAAAATAGAAGTAATCCTAAACATTCTATCTCAATTTGTTGAGTGAAGGCTTTAAAGGAACTAACAAATTTAAACTGAAAAGTAAATGAAATAAACTGGGAGTAAAAATGAATAGATTAACCAAAGTGGAAAACTCTTAACAATTAATTTCACTAATTTAATCTCCTATGTATGACTAAAGAGAAATGATTGGATAGTTGTCTTACTAAAATTAACAATTGGGTCCTATGATTAACTGGAATAATAAACCAAATCTAACTTTTGTATTCGGTAAGTTATCATCTGAATTAATTATGAAAACCTGATTACTAATTGCCATTTAAGTAAATATATTTCTAATTCTTAACCTTAGAGTCTATAGTTTCTCCTTCTGTATTAAACTTCTTCTCTTGATCCTTCATTTAACATCAAAATGATGCAAAGTTTTATTATATTATTACATTTATTCAGTTCAGAAACTATAGCAAACATAAGACAACAACACAGTCCCTCAATCATGCATATTTGACTATAGCTACATTAATCCTCAAGAAAAAAAATACCAGCCTATTATGAAAATGACAAGATTCATCATATTCAAATACCTCAATACCATCTTTCTCAATATAGGAGAAGTATTTAAACAATAAACAAAGTAAATAACCAAATAAAAGATCAAAAGATAACAAAAAATCAATCAATTAAGCTAACAGGGCAATAAGTTCGATTAACATCATAGAAATAAACACAAGGAACTAATGTAACAAATGAAGAATAGAACAAGCAAACAAAGATTGGATAAGGGAGTTAAAGTGGTCTCCTGTAACTCTCAAGCTCTCTACATTGGCTCCCGCCTTTTGCTTTTGCTTGGTTCTCACCTAGATGTTCTGATGTTCTTGTTGTTTCCACCTCCTTACTACTCTTCTTCTTCACTTTAGATGACTAGTCTCTGATTTCACACCTCTATTTTCTACCTTCTCTATGCTCTCCTTTTGTTCCCAAATGTGTCTCGAGTGTATATAGCATGTTGAATGTGTCATCTGCGACCCCTCTCTTTTCCCTTTTTATTTATAGCATGATGTTATGTTTATAGCCTAGTGCTATCAATCCTACAAGTGTAATGTATTAAAGTGAGTGCATGGAATAATAGGTCTGGTCACCTAGCCTTCTCACCCTCGTGAATGGCCTATCAAAGGTGTGACTAAACATGTCACACTCACGACTTGCTTCTTATGGCCATGAAGAAGCATGTAATTGGCCTGTTGCCTATCACTAAATGTGCATAGGAGCTGCTGGCTATCATAGGCATTGGCTGTTGCATTGGAAGCTCACCGTGAGAAGCATGGATGGGAGCTGGGTGAATGAGAAGATCACCATGAGAAGACATGAGCTAAAGTGAGTGTGACATGCAATTAACATGTGTGGCCATGCAATTAATTTGTGTGGCCATGTAATTAATGTGTCACACCAATTTCCATTTGCAATTCTTATTTTTTCATGCTACATTCAAAAAATTCTCCATTTAATATTCACGCAACATTTACCCCATTTTCACTTAATCCATATCAACTTTAGATTAAAAACAAGAATTTGTAACCTAAAATCAAGATATGAAGGCAATTAAAAGCTATAAAAAGTAGACACAACAAGTAGTATAAAATCATAACAATCTTTATTCAAGATAACCTTGGAGATCTCAAGTTAAAGGATCACTTATATAATCATCACAATGAGAATTTTCATAAGCATATAAGTAATGTTCTAAATTGATTTCTTATATGGGATCAATTCAGTGAACTTATTCTCTAGTAATCACCCACACCTTTGTTTAAGTATCTCCATACTTCAGTTTATGAGATCAACTAGTTCCTTATAAGGAGAAACATAACGTGTACTAGTCTTTTTACATTTTATTAATATTCATTCTTAATAGAACAATGACTAGGATAAACTTAGGGATAATACATAAATGCAATATGAATCTCATCATAATTTCATTTTCAATTTATAATTATCCTATGGACTTTATGATATACATCTAAATATGTACAAGATACAAAATTTCTTTAAATTATTTTGTCACTAAACTACAATCGGTCGATTGGGTATAAAGCATAAACCAACACTCTCATATTAAGAAATATAGAAAATAATTAAGTTGCTTGTAAGATTAACTGAATTATTTATAGATATACTGGGAAAATTTTGATAGTGGATCCTTTTCCAAAAGGTAATAAGGCTTGTTCTCTTATTCTTAGACATGAAAGTTAGAGAGATGTATCAACATAGATGAGCACAAATCCACATAAAGTGATAACATTTGCTGTAAAAAAATTCAAGAAAAAAGGGAGTTATTATAAATAAGGAAATAAGGTAAAGATGGACAAAACAAAGATGATTACTATAAACCTTTGAAATGCACTTATTGTGAATAAAAGGGAAATATGATTGATGTTTGTCAAAATCTTAACAAGGCAAAATTTGAGCAACTAATTATTGCTATACAACAGGATAACAATTATACATCCAATTCCTTCCTTTTTACTCAAGAGCAATAATGAATCTACTATGGCAAATTAAGTTGGTAGTCTTTCAACCTATGATGAACTCTCAGGTAAAGATTTTCTTTTTCTTTTTCAAGGTAAAAAAACCATATAGGTCTTTAATAGTATAGGAATGCATCATATTATTTATAATTTTGATTTGCTCAAAAATTTCAAGGTTGTATAAAATAAAATAGTATAACCTCTAAATAGATCTCTCGCTAATGTTACACATGTGGACAAGTTGTGTTTTCATCTAATTTAGTTCTTGAAATATTTTATGTCTCCTAATTTTCCAATTGAACCTTATTTCCACATATACACTCGCCTATCATTCCTTTTGCATTACCATATTTCTTACCCATTTTTATATAGTATAAGACCCAACGCTTGAAAGATGATTTGGACATGAATTAAATGAGAGGGATTTTACTATCTTGATGAATCACAAAAAGTCTCATGTAGTTCATTCTCTAACACCATTCCTTGACATTAACATCTTTTATTTTAAATAAAAATTGTGATGTTTAAAATTGTTTATATGTCCATTAGCAAAACAAACTATATTGCCCTTTTCATTGAGTAAAATTTTAAATGAAGCATCTTTTAAAAAATTACATGTTGATAATTAGGCTGGTCATCTTATTTTATAAACCCTTGGAGCTTAATATTTAATTGATGTTTTTACTAGTTATACATGAGTTTATTTATTAAATCACAAACGAGAAATTTAACTACACTTAGTTAATTTTATTAATATGATTAAAAATCAAATCTCTTCTAAAGTTAAGAATATATGTAATAAACCAATTCTCTTTTAAAGTTACAATTATACGTAGAAACAATATTTTTAAGTTTACACTTAAAGATTATTATTTGTCAGAAAGGATTTTTCATAAGGCTAGTTAAATTGATACTTTGCAAAAAAATATAATAGCTGAACAAAAGCATAGGAATTTGTTGAACGTGGTTTGAGGTTTGCTTTTTCAAGCCAACTTTCCTAAAAAATTTTAAGTAGATGTCATTTTAACTATTGCATAATTTATAAATCATACATCTATAGTACTTTTATAAGGTAAAATAACTTATGAACTGCTTTTTAATTCACCACCTAATTACTTACATTTATGAGTATTTGGAAATTTTATTTTGTAACTCCTTATGGCCAAAAATCATCAAAATTTGACAAATGTCCTATCTATTGCATTTTTCTTAGTTCTCCTTATGGAAAGAAGGGATTTATAGTCTATGATTTTGAGTTTAATAAAATTTGATATATCTTTATGTTACTTTCTTTGAAATTGAGTTTTAAGTTTAGTATATCATCATGTTTCTTTCTTCGAAACAATGTTTTCTTTTAAGCATACTTCCACGGTCACTCATAATTCCATCGTGCCCACATCCAAAGACATTGTTTTTTTTATAATTACCCTATCATCAACACACCTACTCTACTAAAAATACCAACCGTTAAAACACTTACTTAATCTGACATATCTACCATTGAAACAACCACTATTTATGAATGATAAACCTAACAATATTGTACATCCTCATATATCTCCACCTAATTCTATATCTACCATTTTGTCATGTCAATCTAAGAGACTGACCAAAAAAACCAACTTTTCATAACTTTCATATCAAAACCACCCTCATGTCGCAGCCTGAGCCATTATCTGCCTCTAACATTATCACCGCTTCAATTTCTACAAAGGAACTCCATATTATTTTATAGGCCATTCAAGATCTTTTGTGGTGTGCCACTATGCATACTAAGATTCAAGTCCATTAAGCCAATAATATATGAACATTCATATCTCGATCCCCTATTAAGAAACCCATTAGTTGGAAATAGGTGTAAAAATTAAAGCTCAAATTTGATGGAACCATCAAACTATTCAAAACTTTAATGATTGTTAAAGGATATAATTAAATTGAAGGTCATGATTATAACATAAATTTTGCCTCTATTGCCAAGTTGATTACTAAGTGTGCCTAATTAGTATTTATGTCATTCAAGGAAGGAAATTATACTTAATTAATGTCAATAATGTCATATCAATAATGTCGTTTTATATGGTGACCTTGATGAAGATGTTTATATCTCACTACCTTATGAATTTAGATAAAGGGGGAGACTATAGTATGCAAACTTAACAAGTCATTATATAGCTAAAAATAGGCTTTAAGGCAATATTTTTTGAAATTATCCTTTGCCCTTAAGACTATTGATTGTCAACAATTAAAGATAAACTATTCAATATTCATTTAAAACTATAAGGGTAGCTTCATAACTATTCTTGTTTATATTAATGATGTTAATTTAACCAGAAATAATATTCAACAAATTAAAGAAATTAAGCAATTCTTATATCTACAATTTAAGATTAAAGAACTTAGCCAGCTCAAATATTTTTTAGGAATAGAAATGACACAATCTTATAGGTGTATTTCCTTCTCTCAAGAAAATACGCATAGGATATAGAAGAAGGTGTTGGATTTTCTAGAGTTAAACTAGAAAAATTTTCTTATGAAGCAAAATTTGACTCTTATTTAATTTGATGGATTCCAAATGATTCATCAACTCAAAGGCACCTTATAGGAACATTTATCTATTTGACCATCACTACACGTAATTTAGCTTATGCAATCCGTATCTTGAGTTAACTTATGGATAAACCACGTGCACCTCATCTTGAAGCAGTATCTGAAGTCCTGAAATATATAAAGCAAACATTAGGATAAGGTATTCTACTGTCCTTCATAATCATACTCCAATGAAATGCTTTTTGTGATGTAAATTAGGCACACTGCAAAACCATGAGAAGATTTATGATAAGGAATTGCATATTTTTAGAAAATTATTAATTTTATTAAAAAATAAAAGAAAAAGATTGTTCTATGGGTAACACATCTTATAAGATTACTTAGTTAAAAATTATCTTAAAGGATGCAAAAATCAAACATATTAACTAATCATATTGTTTTATGATAAACCAACCTTCCTTTCACATTGCCTTGAATTCAATCTTTTACGAACCAAAAAAGTATATGAAATCAATTGTCATCTTATATGAGGACTAACAATTAATTTGCAGATTTATTCATTAAATTATTGGGTGTGCTACAATTTAAGGAACTGCAAAACAAGTTAGGTGTTATTAATGTACATTCCAACTTGAGGGAGAGTGTTGAAAACAATAAAAAAATAGAAAATTAAATATTATATGTTATTTGTAATTAGTTTAATACCAATTTAGTAGAAGTCAATACTAATTTACAAGCATTCGAATAACTTTTAGGGTGGTGAAGTTGTGCACTAAGGTTGACCTTTCCATATTAATAAATACAATAAACATATTTGTTTTAGCCATAAATATATTTTCATTTTCATCAAGTTTAGACTATTGTGTTAAAAATTAATTGCTTGACTTTGAAAAAAGTCAATATTGCTTTGCTGTTAGGAAAATTATAAGTCTACTTGAAAAGAAATGATACAAGGATTACTTTTGAATATATATACCATAAAATTTAGTAAAATAGATTATTGTGTCCATCTAATGATGATAATAAAAAAAATCTCGACGCTCAAAAACATTTTTACAATAATTGGATTATACCATGAGCCCAGTCATCAACTAATATTAAGGGTCAAATTAAAAATTAATAAAACATAAAAAAGGAGATCATTTGCCACTACTATCATTAGATACTTAAAGAATTCATCTAGTGATGATCAAACGAGTATTCTTTCTTTGAAAATGTTATAAAAACTCAAATTTGATTATTATATGATAGAGAGTGAAAAAAAGAAGGTACTTATTTTTGTTTTCTATCTTTAATATGAATTTTTCTCTTAAGGATTTTAAAATAAAATGGATTCAATAAATTTCATCTAAGCTCTTTTGGACACTAAAACACTTATCCTTAAACAAATAATAATAATGAAAACTTGAGTAAAGATATTGATCTCGAAGGAGCTAAGGATTTCTATAATATATAAGAATATAGTTCAATATATTATTATCTCCCTTACTTTAGTTTTGTTATATATAACTTATATATATAGTTTTGAAATCTTTAACTAAACACAGTATGATACACAGTCATGTGTTAGAATGTGCTATTCTTTATAAATTTAAAGTGAAAATATATCCTAATATATGGATAGTTCAAAGTTATACTATATGATGGAGCATATACAAAAAAGTTCATAACTTATGATGCCTACCAAACACACCATAAAATAATACCTAACTCTGTATAACAAAATTTTTAGTTATGGTAAGAAAGGGATCATATCCATAAAGAGTATGTCATTAGCTTTTGTAATAAATGAATCAGTGTATAGGATTGAGGGGTGGGGAGGGGGTTGGTTAAATTCAATTAATAAAATAAAACTATAGAAGACCAATTGGATAAAAAATACAAAATTTCAAGGATTAATTAATAGGTTTTAAATCTAGTTTACAGTTCAATTTTAACCTTCATAAGAATGTGCATAATCAATTTTCATTTTACTCATACCACTTTTCGAAACTATTAACCTTAGATTAAGAAAAAAACTCTGATAATCTAAGTTTTCCCTTAGATTGTAACAAATCAAAACAGGTTATTTAATTATATCTAACTATTAAGCAACCTAGAATAAGGTCTGTAGATTTAATGTGACAATCACCTTATAGGTTAGGAAAATAGGTTAATCTAATCAATAACCATATAAGTTTGGGTCATTTAACTTATGCTATATTACCCTTAATGATGAATATCCATTAATTTACCATACATGAATCATATTTACAACAATTATAGATTGTAATCTTAATTTTGGCAATAAATCCATTTATGAATAATCTAACAGGCCAATCTAAATCATTCATACATGAGTCCTAGACTTTAAACACAATATAACATGGTCAATTTCAGAAGAGAATTAAAAACAACATCTCTAAGATTAATCAATGCTTAAAAATGTTCATTGACCTCCCCTTTGAACTGGAAAGAAGGAGAATAGTCGCTCATTGCTCTAAAAAAGGAAAGGAATATGCCTCCTTTTGTGCCTTCAATTTTTTCTTTCATTATTTGGCCTCTTTATTGCCCTTTTATATTGTAAAATTAACGTTTTAGCTACATAGGCAAATAAGTGATTTTGTATGTTAATTTTCCCAAAATCACAAAGTTACAAGTTTACAGTTAGATACACTGCCAACACACATAGTCATGTATCTCACTTACACGACTGTGTAAGTATGTTGGACCCCGAACTTTCGGTGGAAATTAGAAATATTAAAATGAATTCAATGAGTATTTTCGGATATGAATTGTGTTATAGAAGTTTTTATGCCTTGAGGAAATTGATGAGAAAAAGAATTTATTGGTTTTGA
>JANITW010000002.1:31636326-31658313 GCA_027564335.1 Erythroxylum williamsii | reverse complement strand
TGATTGCTAGAAAATGGGCTGACTTCGTCAAATGATCAATAATAACCTATCTGTTATCATGCTTCCTACTGGTCTTGGGTAAACCCATAAAAAAATCCATGATTACTCTTTACCACTTCCATTCAGGAATGGACAATGGCCTTAACTTGCCTGAAGGTGCCTAGTGTCCAACCTTGACTTGCTGACACAATAGACACTTGCTTGTATATTCTGCTATATCCCTCTTTATGCCTTTCTACCAAAAATGTTCTTCAGATCTCTGTACATCCTGGTGCTACCTGGGTGCATGACATAAGACGCATTATGTGCTTCATCAAGTATCTCATCCTTTACTTCCTTGACATTTGGGATACACAATCTATTCCCTACAACCATAAGTCCATCATCTCTCACTACCACTTCAGATTTCTTTCCATTCTAAATTTCTTTTCAGAGCTTACTTAATTCTACATCATATGCTTGTAACTCTTTAACTTTTTCCCTGAGTATCGGTCTCACTCTTAAATTTGTAATAATACAATCTGGCTCCCCCTATTTCAAGCTTATCCTAAGCTTAGTCATCTCTTCCAATAACGATAGATAAACTGTTTAAACATGGGCTATTGATGAATTCCTACTCAAAGCATCCGCCACTACATTTGTCTTTCCTAGATGATAATCAATTAACAAATCATAATTGTTAATTAGCTTTAACCATTTTCTCTGTCTCAAATTCAACTCCTTCTGGCTCAACAAAACCTTGAGACTTTTTTTATTCGTAAAAATCCTCATTTGAACCCCACACAGATAATGTCTCCAAATCTTTAAGGCAAAAACTATTACTGATAACTCCAGATTATAGATTGGGTAATTAAGTTAATAAGGCTTTAGTTGTTGTGAGGTGTGAGCTATTACCTTGTCTCGTTGCATCAACACACAACCCAAACCCTTTCTTGAAGCATCACCGTATACTGTATAAAACTTATCTCCCACGGGTAGGATCAAGATTGGTGCATTGGTCAATATATGCTTAAACTCCTCAAAGCTCTCCTGACATTCCTCACTTCAGATAAATTTCTGATTCTTCCTTAATAACTTAGTCATCGGAGCAGCTATCATAGAAAATCCTTCAACGAATCTCCTATAATAACCTGCCAGATCTAGAAAACTCCTCACTTTTGTAACTGTCTTAGGTGTATGCCAATTTACCACTGCTTTAATTTTCCTCGGATCAACATGCACCCCATCCTTCGAAATTACATGTCTAAGGAATACCACCTCATGAAGCCAAAACTCACACTTGCTGAACTTAGCATAATGTTCCTTCTCCCTCAGTGTTTAAAACATTATTCTGAGATGTTCCTCATTTTCTTTCTCACTCTTAGAATAAACTAGAATATCATTGATAAATACTATGAAAAAATGATCCAAATGCTCCCTAAAGACCTTATTCATAAGATCCATAAAAGCAGTTGGAGCATTGGTCAATCTAAAAGGCATGACTAAAAGCTCATAATATCCATATCGTGTCCTGAAGGCTATCTTGTTTACAACAAACTCCCTGATTCTGAGCTGATGATAACTTAACCTGCGATCAATCTTATAAAATACATTTGCTCCTTCCAACTAGTCAAACAGATCATCTAATCGGGGTAGAGGGTACTTGTTTTTGATGGTCACCTTGTTGAGTCTCTGGTAATCAATACACATCCACCATGTTCCATCCTTCTTCTTAACAAACAAAAACTGGTGCTCTCCAAGGTGACGAGCTCGGTCTTATGTACCCCTTCTTTAGCAATTCCTCCAACTGTTCCTTAAGCTCCTTCAACTTAGCCAGAGCCATTCTACAGGGTGGTATAGAAATGGGTGCAGTTTTCAGAATCAAGTCAATGACAAACTCAATTTCCCTCAGTGGTGACAAACAAGGTAAGTCCTTTGGGAACACGTTTGGAAACTCCCTCAAAATTGGAAAATCTCCTAACTTCCCTTCATTTACATCAGTTTCCACAACATATGCCAAGAAGGTTTCACACCCCTTTCCCATCATCCTGTCAGCTAGCAAAGCCGAAATGATTCTTGGTGATGATTTTTTCCTGTCCCCTCTGAAAATCATCTTCTCACCATTGCCCAGATCAAATTCCACCTCCTTGAGGCTACAATCTAACTTCACATGATACTTTTCCATGGCATCCATTCTAAGTATAACGTCTAAACCTTTTAGGTCTAGATGTAGTAAGTCCACTACCAGCCTAGCACCATTGATGAATAGCTCACATTCTTTATACGCTTGACTTATTATCACATTCCTTTTTAGAGGAGTACTAACAATCAAAGAACTATCCAAAGGCACTGAATTCACACCATGTAATGACATGCTTGCAGAAACAAATGAGTGGAGCCAGAATCAATCAAAACATATACTTCAGAGCTAAATAACTAAGCCATACCAGTAATAACTTCAGGTGTGGCTACAACTTCCTCTCTGGTCATGGAAAACACCCTTACCAAAGATTTTCCCCTAGGCCTTCCTAGAGGAATAGTCTTCCTTGCAGCTCCAAAACTACCCACCTTAACGATTGGTCTGGTTCCCACTGTTTTTGCTCTCCTTGGGGCTTGCAACTGTAGACCCCTCTTGCCTTGTTACTTGGGGACAATCCTTGATCATGTATCCTTTCTCTCTACATCGTAAACATGCTCCAAGTAACTTAAAGAACTCTCCCTTGTGAAACTTGCCACAATGCTCACATTAGGAGTTCATGTTCTTGCTCCTCTCCACCCTGTTATTGCCCCTACGGTTGAGACTTGCACTAAAGCTGCCCTTGATTACTTGTTTCTAGTCGAGGCACTACTCACCACCTCACTCTATATGTGGAAACTCTTCATACTCCTACCAAGCATTGGAACGCTCACCCCTTTCTTCGAAAACTACTCCTGATTTTTCCTCTTTTTGCTCGCTTCATTCTTTATATTCTCTAGTTTTTCTGCCTAGAGTGCAGCATCTACTAGCTGTTGGTAGTCATAGAAATTGTGAATTAAGACTTTCTCTTTAATCCCCAAATGGAGACCTCCCTTAAACTTATGGAACTTGTCCTCCTCAGTCGCCATAATGTTGGCTGCATATCGGGAAAGCTGGGTGAACTTCAACTCATACTCAGTCACACTCATATCCCTCTGTATGAGATTTAGAAACTCTCTGGCCTTCTCTTGTACATAAACTCTAGAGAGGTACTTCTTCCTGAACACTTCTACAACGTCTCTCCATGAAAACATCGTAGGCATAATCTGACTGTAGGGTACTGATTCCCACCAATGAAGAGCATCCCCCTATAGCAAGCTCACCGCATAATCTAATTTCTCCCCATCAGAGCATTTCATCTAAAGAAAGACTCTATCGATCCTCTTCAACCATGCTTCTACCTCTTCTGGATTTGTAGTACCATTGAAATACAAAGCTTTGTACTTGTGGAGCTTATCATACTACCCACTCCTATCTACTGGAGCTTGCATTAGCACTTGTGACCCCTGGATCATGGCATAAGTGAAGCCTAAGGAAAAGCTTGAAAGAATTGCAGATCCATAGGGTCTGCTTAAGACACTTCCTGTTGCATACTAGGTGCCTCAGAATTTGGAGCAAAATGTGTCTCCGCATCTTGCTAGACATAGGATTCATCCATGCTCTCTTGGTGAGATCAAGATTGAATCACAGCTCCTTAAGTTCTCTTTTAAGGCGGCATTTTCACTCCTTGAATATAAAGCCATTAAAAACCTTTAGCTCATGCAAAACAACTTTCAAATATGCAAAATAGTTCAAATTGTATATATCAATTTCAAATCATGTCAAATAATTTAAAACAATGCGAGTTATTCATTTAAAACTATGCACATTCATTTCGTGTCTTAAACTACCCATTTCATGCCTAAGCTACTCCCAGACCTAGTTCTACACCTTGACCTAAACCTAGTTGCTCTGATACCATAAAATGTTGGACCCCAATTCTGGAGCCTAACATTTGGAGTCATAAAGTGTGAGCATATTATCCTATAGGTCTATTTTAAGGAAACCCTTATTATCATCCCACATGAATGCACCCACACCCGTCAAACTTCCAAATAAACTCATTTCTCCTATTTCAGAATAGATTTTGGGAAACCTCAAATTGGAATTACAATTTGACTTTTTCAGAACATTTGTTCCCTATTGTCTTAAGCTTTTAATGACACTAAATTCATTCAATTTTGTTTAGAATTCTAAGAGTTAGGGCTAAACCTTTTCAATCTATTATTAAACTGGGATAGTACACTATACCTAACTTCCATCCAGAAATTGTAAGTCTTAAGCACTAAGTTAAAATTCTATTCCTTCATATCATTAGTAGCTCTATGTCTCTAGTTTATTTAGAAATAAGAATCATCTCATTTAGACGTCAGATGATGCAGTTATGGCTGAAACAACCAAATAAGGTTTTATCCTTAATCATATTGAACCTGTTTCGGGCCAATTGGAATAATTTTCTCCCTGGGTTTCTAATTAAGGTCATCTTAGGACGGTTTCAAATAGGAATTTGATATCTATAACTTTTGTGAAGATATCGAAGCAAGATTTTGTCATCTAGAGGGTCAAACTTGGACCAGACTATAGGGTCAGATGAAACCAGATAAAGGGTCAGATGAATTGGAAGTATTCGAGTAACTTTCCTTGGAGACATTGGATTAAGGTTTTCCTTAGACATTTTTAAAGAGGACTTCAATATCTACAAGTTTCATGATGACACTAAAGTGAGATTTTGTAATCTAGAGGGTCAAAATTGGACCAGAAGATAGGGTCAGATGAAACCAGATGAAGGGTCAAGCGAATTGGAACAATTAGTATAACTTTCTATAGAGATATCGATTTAAGGTGTTCTTTAGATGGTTTTGAAGAGGACTCATAGATCTACAACCTTCATAAGACAATGAAGTGACATTTTGTAATCTAGAACGAAATTGAACCAGACAATAGGGTCAAATGAATCCAGACGAAGGTTCAAACGAATTGGAACAATTGGCATAACTTTCTCTAGAGATATCGGATTAAGGTGTTATTTAGATAGTTTTGAAGAGGAATCATAGATCCACGACTTTGATAAAGACACTGAAGTGAGATTTTGTAATCTAAGGGGTCATAACTGGATCAGACGATAGGATTAGATGACACCAGATGAAGGGTAAGACCCATTGGAACAATTGCCATAATTTTCTCTAAAGACATCAGATTAAGATGTTCTTTAGACAGTTTTGAAGAGGGCTTTATAATCTACAACTTTCATAAAGACTTAAAGTTAGATTCCGTCATCTACAGGGTCAAAATTGGACCAAACAATGTAAGATGAACAGTGACCAAAAGAAGTTTCAGTCTAAGGCCTATTTGGAATAATCGACATAATCCACCCTAGGAATATCAAATCAAGGTCATTCTTAGATGGTTCAAAAGACAACTTCAAGGTCTACAACTTTTATGAAGACCTTGATGACAGATTCTATCATCTACTGGGTCAAAAGTAGAACAAAAAGTGAAAGATGACTACCAATGCATAGAAGATACATGTCATCATTAGACGACACGTCATCACCAGATGATACATCATTACCAGATAACAGATCATCACCAGATGATACGTCATCACCAGATGGCACTTCATCACCAGATGATACGTCATCACTAGAAGATACAGTCTATACTCCTGAGCATCTTCCCTTATAAGGATCATAACTTTCAACTCTGACGTTCAAAATTTTCATATTATATACCGTTGGAAAGCTAGAAAGATAAACTACAACTTTCTAAAAGATAACCTTGCCTAATTCAATCTAGATTAATCTAGTTTTTTCACAAAGTTAGAGCATGAATTTTTAACCCTATGGAAGACTTGAAAATGAAATCAACAATTTGGAAATATCATCGATAAAACACAATCATACTTCATTAACATTAAAAGATATGAGTTTTATAAGGCTTTAATGAGCATTTCAAGCTACAATATATCAATATGTCAAAATCCCAAAATACAGAAGAATATATGAGTAATAATTTGTTCAAAATGAAACTAAAGCCTTGTGATACAAAACTAGCTTAAAATACAAAAGTATGCATAATCAGAGTGATGCCTTGACCCTTGGTTACTCATTCTCGTGCTCTTCATCTAAAGATGGAGCAAAAATGGATGGGGGTGAGCTTAAAGCTCTTGGGTAACAATTTTATAATCCGTAGTTAAAAAAAAACCATTTTAAAACTCATATTGAATTAAGATACATATATTTCCCAAATCTCAATTTATGAACAATTCATAAGAAACTTAATTCATGCATCATCAAACTTGTCAACACATTTAAACACATATGCACATCGAAATGGTTTGCGTGGATCCAAAACAGAACGTATTTCACAATTTCCATAAGGGCCTTGTGTAGTCGTGAATAGAACGTACTAATGCAATCCCACATAATGGTCTTGTGTAGCCATGAACTTATAGGAGTCCATGAAGGAGCTCCATGCCATTAGCGGGTAGGCAGGAGAAGCTTTTAGTCAAAGTGCAATTGACTTACTTTAGGGACTACCACAAACCCACATAATCATATATTTCACATTTTGAAAACTTGTTGCCCAAAATGGCACATTTTTTAAACATGATTTCATAAACTTGATATTCTTTCGAAAATCATTTCAATTTTTCATTTCATAATTCATCCATAAAATTCATACACACAACATGTAGCACTTTCTCAAAACACTTAAAGAATGATAAATGCATATTTAAAAGTAGTCGAAAAAATCTATTTCTCTTTTCTTGAAAGAAACATTAATGGCTTATTATTCAATTATAAAAATGTAACCCACCCTGAATTCCTTGCTTATAACTTGCTCGAATATGCCTCTCCTCTTGCTCCTCTTATCTTTCTTGATTCCCTTTTCATAGGCATCAAGTTCAAATGGGTTGTAAAATTGAAGACCCATAAAGTACATTTACTAAAATTGATCCTAGAGTACCTATACCCATATATTTCCTAAGCTTCATAAACCAAAACCCTTCCAAAAATCCAAAACATTAAAATGCTCTTACCTTAAATCTTCACCAAATGAAGAGATTTTTAGTTCAAACGAAAACTCTTATCTTCCTCTACCTGTTTCCCTTCTTGCACAACCTCAAAATCTCTCTAGAAAGCTTAGAAAAGATGAAACCCTAGCTTAACTCTCTTCCTTCCTCTCAACCACTAAAATCTCTCTTCTTTCTCTCTTTGATTTTTTATTTCACTTCCTTCTCTCCTATTTTCGCTTTTCCCCCTCTTCAGGAAGAGGACAACACTTCTTTCATCCTAATTTACCCTTAATGATTGAAAAAAGTCCACCTTGCCCTTCCTTTAATGCCTTATGGTTTTTAAACTTAAGTAAGCTACCCAAAATATCCTTTTTATTCATTCTTACTACTTTCAGTTTAACTAACCCATGCAATAAATCTACTAACATAGGCCTAAAGAAAAACTAACATCTAAAACAAATTCGGGGGCTAACATCAACTTTCTACACTCAGTACTTAACTTCTAGTCAAATTTTGAAGCTCTTAAAGACATAATTTGAATTTGATGTCTCAGGAAAAATGTATCCTTATGTCCATAATTTAATCCAAATCAAAAATCATCTAATTTAGATATCCACAAAACAAGTTATGGCTAAATTACTAATGCATAATTAGTGCAAAATGTTACAGCTAACATTTTTCTAGCACACTTTAAACACCATTACCATTTTATCTCTAAACTTCCATCCTAATTCTTCTCTTTTCAAGTCACTACACTTTCCTTTACTTTAATTTCAATAGTCAATCCAATCCATGTCTAAAACAACCAATGATCCACATTTTTATCCATTAAAAATATAACATAACAATATCCATTCACAAATCAATTTTTCTGCACTTCTTTCTACACCATCTTTAATGATCATCATAAGCATAAAACAAGACATTATTCCATTACTCATTCACGTTTTAACATGTACCCATTCTCATTTTATGATCATTTAACTCTTAACTATCATCAAAACATGTTTCATTCAACAAATAAAGAAGGGAAATGCTTATACTTACGTATTTAGCTTTAAGATTTTCAAACTCTTCAAGATCTCTCTTAACCCTAGCTTTATTCTTTCACACGTGCATCATCATTCAAAGGTGGTGGGGTTGGGTCGTTAGTAAGAAATGAAGAAGACAACAAAAAAAGTAGGAAATGTATGGTGGAAGTAAGCTTCAACATTAATGGGTGAGAAGTGATTGTCGTAGATGAAAAAGATTGAAGAAGATGAGAAGAGAAAATTATAAGAGATGAAAGCAATTTAATAAAGTGAAAGAAAATTAAAATGAGATGATCTTTCACTTTGAGCAATTTCGTGGGTTATGGCATAAGGTGTGACAAGAGACAAGTATCGCTTGCCACATGTCACTTTCTTATGGTCTCTCCTTAGTCTTTTATTTAACTAGTCCAATTGTCTCCAATTTCTACTCCATTTGTCTCCTAATTTTCAATGACATATGTCATTCATAAAAATTTTCACTGCCATTTAACTCCTATTTCTACTACTATTCATCATTTGTTCTTCTACTTGGCATTTTTCCTATTCCGAAAATACCCTTAAATTTCAATGTTCCATCAAAAATTCCAATTCACTATTTATACACTCCATCTCTATTTTTAAAAAATATAATTCACAATTCCAAATATAATCACATTTATAGATCAATTATACCCAAAAAAGTCAATGAATGCGCGTACAATAATTTTAATATGTGTAGTAATCACATTCACATGTGTATGTGTTGACATTATGCATGAGCATGAAGTGCATTTTTCAAATCTCTCATTGCTATTTCTCAATTACAATAATCTACGGTTCTAACCCTTAATATGGGAATGGGATGTTGCATCAAGGGGCTTAATAACAAGATAAATCATATTATTAGGTAGGCTATTTAGCTAATGTAGCTCGAAAAAAAAATGCCTATGACATTTTCATGCTAATACATATGATAAAAATGTGATCTTGAATAGAAAATCAAGGTAAAGTCAGAATGTACATGTCATGAAGGTCACATACGAAAGAAAGACGATGAGACTACTATGGATATGTCAGTTTAGAAAGCTCAAAATCTCAGTGGCTTATATCTACCCACCAGTCACTACTCTTCTAAAGGAACCATACATCGATCAACCATAAGAGTAAAAGTATATGCCAAAGTTGCTATGAATTTTTAGTTAATTCTACTATCTAATTATAACTATATAACCGTAAAAGCAATAAAATAGAGAATATTTAGATTTTAACATGCAAAAAGGACTTAAACACATAATAAAATATCTCCTTACCTTTACAGTTTAAACTAACATTGCTAATATAACATTAAATTTAAAAGATGAAGCATTCAACAAAAAATCAAAACCAATAATTGTGAAAATGTAAAGGAAAAAAAACTCCCCTTAGATTGCCTCCTAAGTAATGCCTTCGTTTATTGCTTAGTTTAATATGTATTTAATTGTTAATTCAATCATTTCGTATGTGTTTAGGTCAGAATTGTGTTAGCTTGTTAATTATTTGTGTTTAAGTGTTTTTATGGGTACAAGTCTTTGAGCTTAAATATTATGTTTTAAAGGTACCTGTTGATATGTTTGTTAATGTTTCAAGGCCAACATCAAAGAATGAAGAAGTTTTGGAGACATTCAGTCCGAAACAATGGCCAACGATCGTGGTACAATAGGCCACGATCATAAATGAAGCCCAAGACATGGCTTACGATCATCACCTGCATGTCACGACCGTGACAGAAGGCTCGAATGTGGCCGACAATTGTGGCCTGCATCAGAAAAACATGCAAACACTAAAAAATATGAAGTTTTGAGGGATTTTGAGACCTTTCGAACCTCCGAAAAGACCCTAGGGCTACTCAAAACATAAAGGATATTTAAAGAACAAGAAAAAGAGGTAGAGAGAGCTTTTGCATCATCCAATTTTGAGAAACCCTAGAGAGAATTCACCAAGAGATTGAGAAAAAGAAGAAGAAGAGAGAAGTGGAGAAGAAGTTGACTCGATGTACTTCCCGGATCAAGAGTTTCCTGACATTGCTGCCTTCCATCATTCATTCGGATTGTATTTCCTGTTTATTTTGTAATTTTATTATTCTATAGAATTGGGAATAACATTTTGATGATAGGATTATTGAATGTTAAGATGTTCTAAGCTCACCTTTAAAGTTTTATCTTTGAGTTAATGAAATATGAATGTTTATGTGTTTATTGGATTGTTACGGTTTAATTCTATAAGTTCATAATTCGATAATAAACTGAGAGACACAACAAGACATCTTAAAGTGAGAATGAGACAGCTGAAGAGCTAGATGCTAAAAAGAAATGGAAAGAACAATGATGGAAGATAGATATTATAGGAAACAAGGAACTTTTGCAAGTTACAAGGAGGCACAGTATGGTTAGGAAAGTAACGATCCTTATTAGAACATGTACACTCCGAGGTGACAAAAACACCCAAATTTCTATTGGTCTAACAATATAAGGACTCACTTAGGACATCAAGAGCTATTAGGATTTTAGTAAGATGAACCCAGTTTATAGGATTCTAAATTGGACAAGATCATAGATAAGCTCATGGATATGGAAGAGGGCCAAAGAGACTAGAAGAGCAAATTAAGTAAGTAACAAAAAATCATGCCTCATTTATTCATAACCTAAAGATTTGAGTAAGACAATTTTCCTGTGAATTTTGTAAGACAAGTGTGGAAGACTCTCTAAGTACTATGAAAATACATCAAAGAGAGAAATATGAGGCTATCGCACCTAGGAAATGGGGAGAGCCAAAAGGACCAGTTGAAAACCAAACTAAGCCCGACTTTATTGAAGACCAAGAGATGAAGAAAGAGATTGAAGAAAAGAATGCCAACCCTCCCTTTCATTCACCAGTTTATGATATACCACATATGAAAATTGAAAAATCTTTGGTAGATGTCCACAAAAAGAACCTTATCCTTTAGATTAATGATGACTAAGTGACAGTCAACATGAATGATGTATTAAAGAATTTAAAGTAGAGTATCTTATTTAGGATAATTGATACGTTTGAATCTTCTAAAGAACAAATGACAACAGACATTGAGTTTGAAGAAGCTATGAAAGTCTTTATTCATGAAGTGGAAGAAGCAGAGGAGATAAAGATGATTAAGGAAGAAAGAGATAAACTCACCTTCTTACAAGACAATCTGTTGGATTCAATAGAAGATTCATAGAGTTTTGTTATTCCTTTTTCTGTTGAAAGTTCACTTTAAAAAAAGGACATCATTGAGCTTAATTGGTTTTATAATGTTATCAATAATCTCCTTCTGATTATTTTGCAATTTGTAACTTAATTATAGGCTACAAAATCTATGTTAAACAAAAAAGGTGGAAGCAAGTTGTTTATAATTGATCCCGGATGAGTTTTCAAGGATAAAGCATCGAGCTACCGATGTTAAAAGAAGCACTACATAGGAGACAACCCATAGCTTGTTAATTCCATATTATTTCCTTTGACTTTTAGATAGTGAATTCCATATTTAGGTTATTTTGTTTTCAAATAAAATTGGGAAGGCATAGGACTTTGACATGAATTAGATGATCGAGGAAGTAAGCAAAAGAGAGATGAAAAAGCTATAAAGAGTTAAGAAGTGATCTTGGGAAAGTGTAGAAGGATAAAAGAAAAAAAATCAGAAATTGGTGTAAAAATTGCAAGCCATGATTGTGGCCTGTGGTAGGGTAAAATGGGACACGCGAATTTTAGTTTCATTTTTTACCATTTTACCCTCCATTCACCTATATATTAATTTCTTACTTCACTTTTTCACTCACTTTCATTTTAACTTTATCTCTCTAAGTTTAGATTTTCCAAACACTCTCACTTCTCTCTAACCAAATTCCAAACTTCCAGTCTATTCAAACTTCTACCTACTTGAAAGCTAGTATGTCATGTATTAAGTAGTCAACAAAGTGAGATCAATCACCAATACAAAATCAAGTCTTGGGATAAGAGAAAAATAAATAGGGTAGCAGACTTCAAAGCACCCTTTCCGATTTACATAGAAGAAGAAGGTATTTGTTTCCAATCCCTCGATGCTAAAAAAATTGTAGTCCTAAAATATTTTGATTTTGGTACACTTGATAGGCTAGAATTATGAGATAAAGTAGAGAACTTAGCATAAAGAATTTAGTAGGCAACACTTCCAATATACTGTCTACCAAGATCTCACTCTAGAATTCTTCACTTCCCTTATTATGAATTTAGTAACCCTAACAAAATGCAGTTTAGGTTATGGGGATGAAATTGTGAGCTGAACATTGAAATCATGTTTGACATTTATGGGTTCCCTAAGTCTTCCATTATCAATCAGCATGATAATTTTCATGCTTCTCGCTATTGGAATGAGCTTACTGGGTTAGAGTGATTTGACACTAAAAATGCCTACAACAATATCATAAGAATCTATGAGCACCTGCTATTGTACAAATTCATGTGTCCAGTGGTTTTTGATAAGTCAGAAACTAACAAGTGCTCAACGAAGGAACTTTTCCTGTTGTGGCGCATGGATCATAGCATCCTAGTGTGCACCTCCACACATATGTTGAATGTTGTTGTTGTAACTTTAAGTAAGAGGAGCAATAATTTGGGTATAGGGACCTTGGTTTCAACCATTACTGAGTATTATAGCTTGGATTGTAGTGGTTTAACCATCCACCTCATAGATTTTCTAAATCATCATCATCTATGGCAGGCTAAAATCCTTAAGTCCCATAACATGGAACTTTGGGATATCAGCCAAAAGACTCATGTGAAAATCAGGGCTAGTTAGGCGAGTTTGAGCACAGCACCACCTTAGCAAGTAGAAAAGGACTCAACTAGTGAGGAGTCTGAAGAGGAAGAAGACACCGATGAACCGGGCTAAAAGAAAGTGATCGATACAATCTCCACAAACACCGAGGTAATTACATATACACTTATGGAGAACTATAGAAGAATGAAGGAGATGGCTCGAACACAATGATGTTAGAGTGGAGATATACATCGTATCCATCGTTCCTTTAAGGCTCAAGGTGTCCAACTACCACCTTCGACACCATCCCTGCGTCCATCACCATGAGGCTTTGTGTCTAACCCTTTTCTTTTTAAATTTAATCTTTATTTTATTTTGTTTTTACTTTAGTTTATTTTTTTTCTTGCCATGCGTGTTTATTGGCCTCATTCTCACATTAAGGACAATGTGTTATTCAAGCATGATAAGGGTTATGTGTTTTACTTTGAATGTGGATTTTTCATATTAAATGATAGTTTGTTAGGTTGCATTTTGTGAATTGTTTGAATGTGTCAATGGCTTAGATGGATTGAAATTGATTTAACTTTGAATATAGTCTATTAAGTTGTTAATAGTCATTAGTTCGTAAATTTAGTGAATAGGGATCTTTGGCTAAATATGCAAGTTAATTAGGATTTACTGTGAGTTTGTCACCTTCTAAATTGTCACATTCATTCATAATTTTAGTTCTTTCAATAAAGTGGCTCTGCTAATATTTTTTATAAAAACGAGTAGCTAAAGCAACAATGTAGGCAAAAAAAGTGTTGGCTAAGTTTAAATAAATAACTATACCACTGGCCTTCGAGTTATGAATAGAGTTAGTAGCCAGTTGAGAATGTAATATAGTTAAGTAACCGGATCGACGCACATCACAAGTGTATGTTTACATATTAAAAGGCTATGACGACATTTCAACCAAGCAACTTAATAAAAACATGACTTATTTGAGGAACTGGATCACCATTCATTACCAATGATTGCCTCCAAGAAAAAGAATAGGTCTATGTCTACAAAATAATTTTAAAAATTTGTAAGAAAACCTACCGAACTTATAAATAGCTTGACTTTTTATGAAAATGTACTTAGGAGTAGTTACAGAGTTTAAATGACCAAAGAATTAATAATGTGTGTGTATAATTGAAAAGGGAGAGTAACTTGACTTTTGGGTTTTGATTAATATGTATGTTTAGTTTAAAGCCTGTAGATGCAAATTATGCATGTTAATGATTTGAAATAACTTGAATGATTGTGTTTAAAGTTAAATTTATTTCATGAAGTTGAAGCCATTTTCTCATTTTTGCATTATGTACTTTGTGATTTTGTGTGTTTATTGTTTTGTTTGCTCGGGGACAAGCAAACATTTAAGTGTGGGGATGTTAATACGTGTAAATTGCATCATTTTTTGGGTCTCAGTTTAATATGTATATAATTGTTAATTCAATCATTTAGTGTGTGTTTAGGTTAGAATTATGTTAGTTTGTTGATTATTTGTGTTTAAGTGTTTTTACGGGTTAGTACAAGTTTTTTAGCTTAAATATTATGTTTTTAAGGTGTCTTGATGTATTTCTTAGAGTTTGAAGGTTAACATAAAAAATTAGAGAAGCTTCAGAAAAATTAGGGATCATGACAGAAGCCTAGGACATGGCCCAAAATCATGACAGAAGGCTCGAATGTGGCCTACGATCCTGATAGAAGGCTCAGATATAGCCCATGATCATGGCCTGCATCAGGTAGACGTGTAGACACTTAGAAACGTCAAGTTTTGAGGGATCTTTAGGATCTTTCGAACCCTCGAAAAAAGCCTAAGGCTTCTTAGAACACAAAGGATATTTAAAGAACAAGATGAAGAGGTAGAGAGAGCTTTTACGTCAGCCACTTTTGAGAAACCCTAGACAGAATTCATCAAGAGATTGAGAAAGAGAAGAAGGAAGAGAGAACTGGAGAGGAAGCTGATCGATGTACTTTCTAGATCATGAGTTTCCTGGCATCGTTACCTCCAATAATCTATTTAAATCATATTTCCTATTTATTTTCAATTTTATTATTATATAGAATTGGGAATAGCAGTTTGACAATAGGATTTTTAAATGTTAAGATGTTCTAAACTCACCTTCAGAGATTTATCTTTAAATTAATGAAAACTAAATGTTTATGAGTCTATTGAATTGTTGTTGGGGGTTAGTTCTGCAAGTGCATAATTTGTTAATAAACTGAGAGAGTGAATCAAATGGAAACTAATTAAATTGTGGTAACGAGAGTTAGGTGATTTAATAGAACAAGAATTAAATCAAATCGGTAAATTATGCGAAGATAGATCTTGCATAGTTTTTCGATAGTTTATTAGACAACCTCAAAACTAATTAAGGATTTGGATAGGTTATTAATTGAGAGATTGTAAATTCAATAATCTGATTAGGGTTTATAATTTAGGGTTAATGGTTATAACTCGAGAGATAGTAATCAACCTTAGGATCGTCTAGAACCAACAATTCGATAATTCATAATCAGTTAGGTTAACATTAAGGATAGGTAAAATTCTCTCTCTCAATTGATAATTCCTTTAGGTTAATTCTTGGGTGTGTGTTGTAACTATTAAATTATTAATATTTTTGTTATTGATTCTTAATTTGATTGATTGAATTGAATCCTCGTTTTAGTTTCGTATTATTTGAATTTCTGTAATTTATTTTTACCTTAGATTTTAGGTCTAGATTACCCCTCTTTGTAGGATTAACACCTTAGGTACTACGCTAATGAACACGCGCTTGCAAATTATCGAGGGTATTTATTAAAACTTAAACACATCAAACACCTGATCACCACCTCTATATTATCCACTTGAAATTCTTCATGGGTTGACTTTAGGTGAGGAACATTCACTTGAAGTACCTTACTTGTTTTAAATCTCTTAATCTTTTCTGCACTACATGGAGAAACATTAGAAAATGCCAAACGACTGACCTAACAAGACTGCAACTTACCTAGAAACAATTTAAGTTTAGAATAATAAAGAATCAGTTTTTGGCCAACAATGGAACTTTTCTTCAAAATCATCTTATCATAGGTCACTTTAGTCTTCTCCTAAGTTTTAATTGCTTCCAATTTATCTCTACAATGCCACTTAAATGGTTCCTATGGTAAATGGTCAATCAATCAATTGCAAAAGTATAATTGTCATTTTGGGGGTGTTCTGTATAGCACCCCCTTACCGAAGAGTACACACCGGGACACCCATAGATCATTCTGATACATATCCTACGATAAGGGTAAGCTACGAACGATCATTATTGTACTTCACATGGCATCATAATAATATAACGTCAATATAATTATCACTAATTTTTGAAACCAACTTTTTCCTCATTTCATTCATCAAGGTCAAAGAGTTTATACAACTGTCATTCTGTACTGTCTGTACATAAATCCCAAAAATCCTAAGACAAAAAGCTACATGAAAGAGGAAAATGATAGATCTATCTAGGTCATCCCAAAAGTCCCAACTGACCGACCTGTGAGCCATGACTTCTTTTGCCAACACGATCTGCACGGCAGGAAAAGTCCCTCTAGAGCTAGGAGTCTACTCTCGATCCTGAAAAATATGTTGTAATTTTCGGTGAGTTTGTAAACTCAATGAGGTAACCATCATCGATGGTTTACTCAATTCATGCAACACTCAAGCATATCACAATTATTTCATATACTCATATTCAGAAGTACCACATGATTGCTATCATATAAGTATAAGGCGTTTTGCCTTTCACTCAACCAAAGAGATTCAATCAGATGCATATAAATTGCGTATGTGACACTTTTTCAATTTCTTACGGTGTTATGACCAAGTGGCTAAACTGTCCCAATAAAGGCGCATTAATCATTGAGCCTAAGGTTCTGAATCACTGTGGGATCGATGCCCAAATACATTGAGCTTCTAACTCTCGGTGGCTACTCCGATCACAACTATCATTAACTGATCATGCATTCATGCAGGGAATGCACATGTAACAATGAAGCAATATATATGTCACAACCAACACCTATGTCAACAATTATGACATCATAAGCAAGTAGTTCACAGAATCAATCAAAAAACATGCTACAATTCTCTTAAAGGACTTAGAAGCAAATTCTAGCTCTATCTAGGTTAAATTATCCCATTATTTTGGCTGCCCTGTTGAAGACTATTAAATCAACATATCACCTAAACCATATCCAAACTTTCAAAATCCTTAACTTACAAGTCTTACATCCAAAAATAACATATGATACATCATTACAAAGCTAAACATTTCTCCACAACTTTCCATAAGACCACTTGAGCGAATTTAAACAATAACAGTCTTGAAGTGGCTTCAGAACACAGTAATCACAAAACCTGTACACTTAAGGACATTTACACACAAAACACATTAATACATGAATTACCACCTGAAAGTTAACAAGTCATAACTTCCAACCTAAAAATAAAAAAATGTCATACTTAGTGGTGATAGAAATTTAACAAGAAAATATTCAACCTTCATGAAGACCAATTTCCCAAAATCTGCCTACTTTAGCCTAGAAAAATTCCCCAAAGTTTCAGGTCATAAATCATGCAATGTTAGAAACAACACTATTCACCCTGCACATATTGCCCACTTTTAAGGCAAAATTCAGAACCCTTCAAGCCACAATTAGACAGTACTTCCTTCATAAAAATTCTGGCCAAACTTCTCAAGTTTAATTCAAGCTAAACCTAATTTCAATAGCATAGCCATATCAAAAGTTATGACCCAAACATTGAAACATACTCACATTCCATTTTCCAGCTTTTACACCTAACTCTACTCATATCATTCCAATACCATTTCTACACCAATAAGCATCCAATTTAGTCAAGAAATCAGCCAAAATTTCATCGAGACCTTCACTTGAACAAGTAGCCATAAATGTCAGCACACACACACAATCATCTTTCATTATTAATCACTCATCCAACATCCATAAAATCACTCCAAAACACACAATTCATCAATACTACACATGCTATATCATTCATCCTTACACAAACATGCATTTATACCCATACAATCAAATCACAAGTTCCATGAAATCAATGCTCAAGACATCACAATTAATGCATCAACTACCAATTTAAGAACATAAAACATAGGCCTTACCTATTTAGCTTTCACTCCTTCAATTCTCCAAACTTTTCACCAATTCTCTACCTTCCTCCCACCATAAACAATCATCAACCTTCAAGCCTTAGGTTAGTGTTTTTAATGAACAAAGAAGAGCAAGCAAAAAGAAAGAGAGTGGGAAATATGGTCACCAATCAAGAAGACACAAGGAGTAAAAAATTATGAAGATTGAAGGAGAAACCAAAGAAGAAGGAGGGAAAATAGGAAGAAAACACCAAATAGTCTTCGAATTTTAAAACCACCGTGGAAGACTACAAAAAGGGGTGATATTTATCTAATAACCTATGACATGGTGGTATGTTAGGCAAGTGAAAAATGTCACTTACCACATGTCACCCTCTCATTTGTTCCATTTAATTTCTTCCAATTCACTTCCAATTTCTAGTCCAATTTCTCCCCAAAATTTCAATGGCTTAAAATTAAAAATTCCTAAAATCATGTATCTAATTTTCAGTACCATTGGACAATACTTTTTACTACCGATAACCAATCAGTCTGCCACTTGGCATTTTTTTCCGTTTGGGAAATTTTTTCGAAAAAATTTCTAGAAAAATCTCTAAAATTCGCCAAAAATATAAAATACACAAAACCCACTCCAATTCAATTTTCAAGCACAAAATCATCTTTTTCACAATAAACACTTTCATAAACACATATGCCGGGAAATGTCATAAATGCATGTACAATCGTGTGCATATGCAAAAATTTCTATTCATGTACATATGGAGGCCATATTATGCATGATCATGCCGAGATAAATTTACACGCTCATAACCCATTTTAAATTACTATTTTACCCTTCCCATCAGTGATGAGATATTACAGATTGATTTCAATACTATGGCATATGGCATTGTTTATACCTGTAAATCAAGAAAGCAAGTTCTTGCTGTGACTCCTAGGCTCGTGAATATTTTATCGATAAGCCTCATGGGAGCTACATCACGAGTTTCCAGCCTATATATCGTCCTAGGGGGTTTATTATCAAAGAACTGCCATGTCTATTAAACCTATTAATTTCTTGTGTTAATACTATATGTTTGAATTAATCATATTGAAGTTGAAGTATTTATGCTTGAATTAATCACCTACAATTGATTTCCATACTATGGTATGTGACATTATTTACACCTGTGAATCAAGAAAGCAAGTTCTCGCTGTGACTCCTAGGCTTGTGGAATTTTTCACCGATAAGCCTCATGAGAGCTGCATCACAACTTTCTAGCCTATATATAGTCCTAGGGGTTTATTATGCAAAGAACTGTCATGTCTATTAAACCTATGAATTTTTTGTGATAATACTAAGTTTGAATTAATTATATTAAAGTTGAAGTGTTTATGTTTAAATTAATCACCTACAATTGATTTCAATACTATGGTATGTGGCATTATTTACACCTGTGACTTAAGAAAGCAAGTTCTCGTTGTGACTCCTTGACTCTCGAAATTTTTCATCGATAAGCCTCATGAGAGTTTCATCGCGAGTTTCCAGCCTATACACGATCCTAGGAGTTTTTTATACCTTAAATCATCCATAGGATCTCAAACTCATTCTACATACAATAAATACTTATGTAATCATACACATCTACTCGTCAATTATTCAAACACAACGCAAACATAAATACTTAGACTATTAAAGAAGAACATAAAAACTCATCAATGATTATAAGATTATTCTAAACAACAACACAAAATCAAAACCTCCTTTGCATTAACATAAAACCGAAATGCATCAAAATCGTACTATTAAAGCAACACATATGGTATACATTAGTTAAACAACTTACCTGGATGGACGAACAACTACAAACTATAAAAAAGAAGGATAAGTGATACTCTTCAACACAAAATATAGCCTGCGAAAAAGAATATTTCATATTTAATATAATACACTTGTTCAATAGTTTTGTTATATATTTAATATATTAAAGCAAACAAATCAGAAAATAAGGCAATTTTCTCAGCATCATGGAATGGAAAATCTCCTTAACTGTTTTAATGGCAATCTGAGCTTAGCTATTCATTTTCCTGTCTCATGTGTTTTGATTAGTCTATATCATGTAATAGCTAGTACTAAGAGGGTTTGACCTAGTCTTATCCTCGAGTTTGAATTGTGCCGCCAATTTGAGATAAAACCAATAAGTCAACTATGAATTAAATCTACACCACTTGAAAGAATTTAAAAAAACTAAGTTATCACCACCTTAAGAAAAAAGAATGAAAATAAACGGAGTAACCTTTTTCATAATTTCACTTGAACATATAACACCCCTAAAACATGTTGCATCCCTATGTAGCCTGAGGACCAAATAGTTGAAATTTTAACATTATGAGAACAAGTGAACCAATTGTTGCAAAGGTAACAAGCAAATAAAAGGAACCAGCCTTGCATCTAGCAACCACTATTAGAAGAAGAAACATTCATACCTTACAATACTATACCCTAAGCCTATACTTTTTAACTACCACCATGAGGAACCTTATTAACATTTTGTAATCCTGTACCTCAGATACATTTAGTAAATCTCAAGCCTCAACATCAACAAAGACAAAAGCCGTATGCTAGTCTCAATAGGATCAAATTCACAAGCTTAATGGCTCTCCACTATTTATAGTTTGGAGATAAAAAATCTCCCATTCATATATCCAGGAATTTCTATCTGAACCAAAGGCCAACATATGATGATTTTCAAGCCTTGTTTGATATGTTTCATAGGATAACTGGTCATTAGTGTAATAAAAACTTGATTTATGAATCTATAATAAACAATCTACATATCTATTGGATCTTGCATATAGTGCTACCGAAGAACCTCACAAACAACATTTGAGAGAATGATGAGAAACTTTCTACAGATAGGGATGCTTATAAAAAAACCTTATGCCAAAGTCATTAGACTAATATTAGAGTGCATAGAATAATAAGGAGGACTAGGTGTATGGGGCCAATACAAATCACCAATAAAGTGTTTGAGACTCCTCATAAATAAGCAAACTATTTAGGTGTGATGAGTTCACTCACACTACTTAGATAATCAATGCCTACAGGAAATCAAGTTGAGGTGTGAATCTTTTTAGACCATGATGTAAATGTTCAAGATAAGGGAAAAGCTCTATTGGAAAATTAAGTATAAAATTAGTAATGGATGAATCATATGACTTTAGTTCGATAAGGGCACTTCGAGTTTTTGGTGATGCCGTTTGGATTGACTAATGCCCTAGTAGCTTTTATAGCCTTGATGAATAAGGTATTTCAACCTTATTTATATTTCTTTGCGATTGTGTTTAATGATGATATCTTAGTGTATTCAAAGTGTAGAGAAGATGATAAGTCAAATTATTCTTATATGATTTTGAGTTGAATTGTAACTAATTTGACTTATCTCTGTATGAATTTGAATATTTAATTTGTTAGTTCTCACACATTTCAACTTTATTGCTTGATAGGTACAAATGGATGGATTTCAGGAGGGGGCGTGAAAGGCATAACTTTTATTGTGGATGTCAGATTAAGGTCACCCAAGGACGCTTTCAAAGAGAACTTTGAGTTCTATAACTTTCGTGAAGATTTCGAGGAGAGATTCTGTGGACTGAAGGGTCAAAAGTGCAAAATTTGTGAATTGGTGTATGTTTATTGACATCGCCTGGCCAAATTCATGGTTCGTTTAATGGACATCATGTCTGTTTAACAAACATCACCCAGCTAAATTCACTTACAGACCCGAGAAGGTTCGTTTATTGGACATTGTCAGCCCAAAGATGATCTGCCTTCCCCTGTTTAGTAAAAACTAGGTGTCTTTAGACCCAAGACACTATAAATACTCATTTTGAAGACCTAGTGTGGGGGTTGGACACTGAAAACGAGGTTACCACTTAAGGAGGCACAAAATAAGAGGAGAAGAGGAAGTTTT
>JANITW010000002.1:31481490-31492618 GCA_027564335.1 Erythroxylum williamsii | reverse complement strand
ATAGCTAAACCAAGAACTTCTAAAATCTCCAACTCTTATCCACTTGTATAACCCTTAGTACTTTTCATTCAAAATTACACATAACTCAAGATAAAATCACCAACAATAACTTAATAATTCAAAAGCCCATATCAATCTCAAGCCAAATCAACTAAAAACTCACTAAAAACCCAAAGATAAAAAACATCTCTTACCTTTCTCTTCTTAAATTTCGAAAATTGCTTGGCTTGGAAGGTATCTCTCTTCTCCTTCCCTCTTTTCTTTCATGAATCCGTGAAAAATCAAGCTTGAATCCCTCAAAATCAGAAACCCTACCTTCATCTTCCACCTTCTCCCTCTTCTCCACCGAAAATCTCTCCTTTCTCTCTTCTTTCTTCTTATTTCTTCTTTCTTCTTCTAGAAAAGTTGTGATTCTTCTCATCCTACAGCAGCCCTTACCTTTATAATTGCCAGCTCATTAAAATGGTGGTGAAAGACCCAATTGACCTCCCACTTAAAGCTAAAATCCTAACTCTTTAAGTGATGTTCCATATTTGCCCCTGAACTTTTCTTTTAAATCATGCTTACTTTTGGATAATTATTCTCACATCTAAATGAAGGAATTTGCTAAAACTTCCTTCTAGATAATTGTTCCTTATTGTCTTAGTTTCATAATTCCACAAGAATCATCTAATTTGGAGCACTACATCAAAAGTTACAGTCCACACATGTCGGGCATATCATTCTACTAACACATTTTCTAGCAATTCACTTCCTTCCAAAAATTAGCATTCTTAAAGGCTAAATTGAAATTTCATTTCTTCATATGACTTGTAGCCCCATGTCTTAATTTTATTTTTCCTCAAACATCGCTTCAATCGGATCTCCACAGATCCCGAATTTCACAAAATACTGAACTATGTTCAGAAACTTTCCTGTCTCACTTTGATTCAAATAATCTTACTCAATTAAAGCTCTAAAATTCACAAATTTCACATAAAATGAAATTCATTGTCTTAGGAATCCAACGCTTTGAGAACCAAGTCATTCGGATGTCGGATGGAAAAGATATAAGTAAATGATTTGACAACGTTGGATGAGGAAGGAAAATAGCAAGATCAGAATGAGACAAATCATTCCGATCATCATAAGATTCAATCAAACTCTTTCAATTCAACTCCAATTGATACAAATGTTTATGGAGAGAAGTATACATGTCTTAGGAATTCATTGCTTTAAGAATCACCTCAATCCGAGGTCGGATGAGTATGTTATGATCAAAATAACTCAACATGTTCAAACCCTAAATCGATTTGAAACTCTTTTGGCGCAAATGCCATAACTTTTAATCTAGAGATCGTATTTCTTTCGTTCTTAGACCATTTGAAAGTAGACTTCTATAACTACAACTCTTATGAAGACCACAAAATCAGATTCAGCCTCTAAAATGGTCAAAATCGCGTTTTTCCCAAGTTGACTCGTGGCTGTCCGTTAAACGGACATGCATGTCCGTTTAACGGACACATACGGCCCAAAATGCACCAATCCATCCGAGAATATCCGTTTAACGGACATCTATATCTGTCTAACGGACATGAGCAAAGGGAGGGGTCCTTTTGACTCGAGGCTGTCCGTTAAACGGACATGGCATGCGATTTCCAAATCCTTTTCAAAACTTTTCCAAAGCTTCTAACATCCAAACTAACATCATATACACTTATAATCTTCACATATTTACTTATTCAAAGGCCTAGACATTTCATAACAATTCAAGCAACAAATTCAATTCATGAACTTCTCAAAATCTCAACTAAATTGGTTCTTCAAAACCATAATTCTCAAACATTCATCAAAGCTGTCACTAACATCAATCTTATGTAATATCATAACTTGTATTAACTATAACTCTTAATTCCGATCTCGAAAACTTGCATATTTAGTTTCATTGGAAAGATAAAAGAGCAAGCTACAACTTCAAAGAAGGCAACTTTGTCCAATTCTATTTCAATCATTCCTGAAATTCCCTTGAATCAGCATATACATTTAACATTCATCCTAACTTCACTTTCTTAATTGCACATCATTTATAACAATTCAACTATGATTTGGAATTTATCCAAATCTCAGCCTCAATTCATATAATTTCTTACATTTAATAGCATTTTGTCATTCACCAAGTTCCCCTTTTGCTTTTGCATAAGATCTCACATATATCACCCTAGTTCTTACTTAAGGTTCCTCATCTCACCATCCATACATAATTCACATTTCAATATCATAATCATCTATAACAAAAATTTTATACAGAAACACTCATTTACTTTCATTTTCATATTTCTAATTTCAACTCAAAGTTTGGGGTCCAACAGGTACACTTTTTGCAAGCCCTATTTTGTGTTGAAGAACATTGATAAACGTCCAACTTTTTCCTTCTTCTTTGTACTTTGCGGTTGTCCATCTGTCCAGGTAATTCATCCAACTATTATGTATTATATGTTCTAGTTTAATAGTACCCCTATTTATGTGAAATGTTTTACATGAATTCAAAGGAGGCCTAAGGGTTTTGTGCTGTTGTTTGCAATACCCTTAGAATCATTACATCTAATCAAGATATGAATAATGCAAGTATTTACTGCAATTTTTCCATGAGTTTGATGCTTATGGATGATCCTTTGCATAATAAACCCCTAAGATGATGTATAGGCTAGAAACCTGTGATCCAGCTCCTTTAAGACTTATCAATGAAATATTCTAGGAGCCTTATAACGAAAACTTGCTTTCTCGATTCATATGGTGTAACAATGCCTCATGCCTTAGTGTTTGTTTGAATTCAAACTTAGGTTATAAACTTGTAGTGATAAATCGAGAACTAGTCACATTAGAAATTCATGTATAATTATGGATGATCCTTTGAAAAATAAACTCTTAGGATGATATATAGGCTGGAAACCCATGATTTTATATAAGCTTAAACTAGTATTCCCCCATTGTTTTTTGATGTTATGGTGCATTAGGCAATTAACTTACTATATAAACAAAACTTTGTAGACTAATTCATTTTTTAAGGATGTTCCCTATTGAAAGGTAATTTATATTAACTTCTACTTTATTTTTAAAGTTATTAGTTAGTAACAATTGTTAATGTTTTATATTTTGTTTAGGTTTTTATGCTCTTATGAACATTATGTATGTAATAGAGCTCAACTTGAAGGGTCTATTACAGAGGCTTATATGGTGAATGAATGCTTGGCATTTTGTTTGATGTACTTAGATGATGTCGAGACAAGATTTAATAGAAAAGAATGTAACTTTGATTTTGATCAAGATGGTGAAATATTAGTTTTCTACTAAAAAGTAAGACCAGTTAGTGTTTGAAAATATGTGGGGTTAATAGACAAATTCAAAATTGCCCATTGGTATATTTTGAAAAATTGCGAGGAAGTCGATATATATATGGAGTATGTATATTACTTTTCATTCAAATTTTCATATTTAAATGTTGTAATTCAATCTACATCCTGATCTCTACTAACTTTTTTAAATAGATTTGATCAGAAGAAAAGGGATTGTTATTGTTGAAGAAATGAATAATATTAAGTTCCCATCATGGCTTAGGAATCGAGTAATTTATACACTGATGGAATATTATGAATTTATGACAATTTATATCTTAAATTAACTTCAACTATATTTTTTCTTATAAATGATACAGTTATATAATTGTAACATGTAGCATTATATTCTTTGGCATGTAGGCTTCATATGTATGGGAAAAATATACATGTTGCATTGTTAATGGAATTAGATTTCACATGCAAGATCGAGATAGTCAACTTATAAGCCAAAATTGTGGGGGTTGTTATTGAGGGATGTCACGAGGAAGATTTTCTTGACTTCTACGGTGTCATCTCTAATATAATAGAATTGCATCACATCAAGAATAAAAAAGTTGTTCTATTTAAATGAAAATGGTTTAATCTTGGTTACATAAAAGTTAATGGAAATATTACTAGCATCAATTTTAGAAAGACATAGTATGATAATGACCCATTTGTCATTGTAATTTATGTGAAGCAAGTATTATACCTGAACGATACTTTATTGGGCAATAATAGGAAGGTTGTTCAAAAGTTTTAACACTAAAATCTCTTTAATTGTTTTAAAAGGGATAATGTCCAATGAGTGAGGAGGTTGATCAAGTATATCAAAAGATTGAATCAGAGTTGAATAATGAAGCCATTCAAAAGAAGATCTAGATATATCATCATTCTATAAGAGAGATGTTGATCCGAAAATAGTACAAGTGGATGAAGTACAAGTCAATCTTATCATAAAAAGAGATGAATACTATACTATGTATGAATTATCTGACAATGATGATACTTTGGCCGAATATAATAACGATGAAGAGTTGACTCATAATGTAATTAATGATGATGATTTTCAAGATCTTGATTATGATGATTGGAGGGAAAAAGTTTTGTCTATATTGTTTGAAATTTATTGTTGATGTTTGAGTTATGTTAATGTAGATTGTTGATATTTCACTTATATTAACTTGCATTGTTGATGCTTCAATTATGTTAAAAGCAAACATGAACTACCCTTTAGATACAAACACATCTAGAAACTTTGACCTCATTTCATTGAGTCAATATTAAAACAAATAAAGACTATGTTCATGTTTGAGGTATTTGTTTTGCATATTGTTGATGTTTGACTTATGTTTATAAGAAATAATGATGTTTGAGTTACGTTAATGTAGAATGTTGGTGTTTGAGTTATGTTTATGTTAATATTAATGTCTGAGCTATGTTCATGTAGAATGTTGCTATTTGAGATATGTTTATGCGGATTGTTGATGTTTGAGTTATATTAATACGGAATGTTACTTTTTGAGTTATGTTTATGTATACTTTTGAGTTTTGAGTTTTTCTTATGCTTATTGTTGATATTTGAGTTACGTTAATGCAGAATGTTCATCTTTAAGTTATGTTTATGCAGAATGTTCATCTTTGACTTGTGTTTATACAGATTGTTGATGTTTGACTTATGTTTATGTGGATTGTTGATGTTTGAATTATTTTTATATGTAATGTTGATAATTGAGTTATATATATCGAATATAATGGAAATTGGTAGAAACAAAGGAAAGAAGGTGGAAACTATCGAAATTGTTCCTCCCCCAAAACAACCAGATTAATCCAACCCTAGCTAGCAATAAGACTTAATCCACTAATGAACCCAATCAGCAGCAACCTCCTTCTGCCTCAACTAGTGTTGAGGGATCTTCAAGTTTATTATTGTTTACCACCTATAATTAGAGTTATGTTCAAATATCTATTTACATGTTTAATGCATTTTTCTTATCATTATTCTTTTGTTGTTAGGTTTCAATACCACAATTAGAAAAAGAGGTAGAGGTATAACTAAAGGTTGTGAATTGCAATGTATGAATGTTGCAATGAAAAGCAAGTTGTTTATACATATTGATATCTCACAAGGTTATCCTATTGACAATATTTAATTAGCAAAATTGTCCAGTGAGTTAGGGGTCATTGCCAAGATTGAATTGCCTTGCCTTTAGTGTGCCAAACAATTGAAGGAAGAAAACTTGCTACAAAATTCTGTGGACAAAGTTTCAGTAATTTTTCAATGTATTTAATTATATGCATTTATTTTTTACTTATTTAAAGATTAATTTCACTTTTATTTATTATTCACAGTTGAAGCTCAATATCGTCAATATCTACAACCATGAAGTTTCAAGTTGTGTGACTTCACAATTGAAACAAAGGGCTAAGGATCATTGTTATTGATTACATAAATACTAAAATTGTTTTCCTTAAGATGATAAGCAAGGAGGCATATTCCCAAACGGATGTCTCTAGAAAATTGGAGCCAAATATGTGATTATTAGGTCTTTATCAACGTTAAGGTTTGTCTTCTTTCTCTTCACATTACATTAATCCACCTCTTCTCCATCATTTTGACCTAACCTTAACCAAAACACATTTTCTCCATTCTTCATCTTCAATTCACATCATACATGAATAATTAACACCATAGAATTCATTTAGACCATCAATTTCAAATGATATTAAAAAATTCACAAACTTTTTCCTAAAGGGGACAATTTCGGTTTTGACTTAAGGAACCCTCTCTCCATGACACATTTCATTCATCTAAACCATGTTTTATGCATATTCAAGCATGGAGGATAACATATCTTAACACCAAACTCAAAATTATAATGTAGAAAGAGATGAGACAAAATTTACCTAAACCTTCCTTTGATGATATCTTAAAATCCTTTGAGTTTTTCTCAAATCTAATGATAGATTTGAGTTCCTTGACCCCAAATTAGCTTGGAACACCTTGATTGAGATTGAAGAATCAAAAAGAAGCGTGAATTTTGATGATGGCCAAAACTTCCCTTTTCTCCTTCTCTTTTCTCCTTTCTTCTCCTTTCTTTTTAATTAAAACTAGATGGTTTAAGTCTTAAATGGGAGGTGCACGTCCATACATAAGAAGAGTCTAGAATTTTGACTCTTTTTTTACCAAAATATGGTGAATTTACCATTTTGCCCTTAACTTATGTGAAATTATGATTTTGCCCTCCAAACTTTCCTACATTTACAATTAAGTCCAAAGTTTAGGAATCTCCAAAAATTTTATTTTTATTTTGGTCCTTGGACTTTTGAAAATTATAATTAAGTCCCTTAAGTTTACAAAATTACAAATTGGTCCTTTAAGAATTGAAAAATTACAATTAAGTCCTTTAACTTTTGACAATTTGTAAATAAGCCCTTATGTACGTCCACTTTTTCAATTAAACTTTCTAAGTATCTAATAAGTCTATAAATCATGTCTAATCACCTCTAAGTTATTATAACACATTTAACTTAGCCTCCATAGTCATATCCATTCATTGGACTCGATTTTCCATACTTAAAAGCTTATTTGTCAGAAATCTCCAAGATTTCATACACCGATGAACTCTACGTTCATGTAAGGGCATATAACATTATAAATCATTACATATATATCCAAAGGACTTAAATACATATTTGAACTCATATACAACCATATATATATATATATCAAGATACACTAGCATCTCCAAATACAAACCAATACAAAAAGGCTCAAAGAGTTCGGTGTTACAAGTCCTCCCCTCCTCAAAAGAGTTTCATCCTTGAAACTCCTAAGTCGAGAGCACAAATAAATGCAAGTATTGAGGTCTCATAGTATCCTCAAGTTCCCCTATCATCTTCCCAACCATCAAGCTAACCTAACCTTATGTGCAATGTTTGCATCCTTTTCTTCCTAATGTTCCTTTATGAACAAGTTGTCTTCTTTTAACCATAACTCTCTCTAAAAAAAATCAAATTACCATGATTCTTATTCCCCCTGAAAGTAAACTTCCATTAGTCTTAATATATCCAAAAATTACACGAAAAGCATCTCCCTTTAAAATATAATCTCCATCCAATTATGTCTTGTTTCTGGTAAGAAACATACTGGCAACCGATACTCAACCCTTAATAAATCATTATTAATACATATTCTAACAAATAAATTTCACAGAAGCATTAATAAGACATCAATAACCATTTTTCATGTTTTACACTTTCACTAATTCGGACTTTAAGGTCCTCAAAAATCAAAAAATATTATAAGCTTCTTGCACAAGGGTCTATCACAGGCAATATTAGGGAAACAAGTATAACTCAAGAGGTGAGTTGGGGAAACCGTATTTCTCAAATACGATTAGAACATCCTAAGACAAGTATGATGACTGGTATGTGAATTTTGAACCTAGGCAACACATGGTAGAATTGAATTTCAAATAGATGTTGATATATTTAGGTATTTAATAAACGTCATTGTTTTGAACAATGAAGCATTTAAAGTACAAAAGATAACTTTTATTGTATGAAATAATGTTTCAACCTGGTTTTTGGAACTGATATTTCTATTATATATTTTGAGAAATGTTATTGTTTTTAACAAATCCAAGTTTAAAGTGCAAAGAATAATGTTTTATTTTATGAAACTACATTTTGAACAACCTTGCATTTGGATTTTAAAAGATGACTTTTATTACATAAAACAGTGTTTTGGAATTTACATAAGCATAACCGAGTCAGGTAATTTATATGTATTTGTTCTCTTTGTCTTAGAGCCATGACACGATTTTATTTTATCGGTTGGACCGATAAATGAAGGTATGGTGCCTTACTTGATTTTATACTTAATAATTGGACATGATTTGTTTTATGATTGGTGAGAAAATGATTGGCCAATTATGTGCTAGGCATAACTGATTAAGCGACTCCCGTACCCTTGACACTAGCACATAAAAGTCAAGTCGTTGTACCGACACTTTTTTACGAGACTCACAAGTGATTCCACACCCAAGGTTGGACACCGATGAGGTCATCACTTAGGGTCATGATGCTCTTGTCGACTATAGTCCGGACTCACCATGAATGAAGTCGAGTTGACACCGATAATCGATGGGTGTGCACATTAGTTTGGCCGACTAGTGATGTCACACATGATTGTTTTGGCTTATTCTGATATTTATTTTCTGACGAGATTTGATTTATACATTTGATGTTTTTATGCATTTGTATACTATAACTGGAACTTATGTTCACCGGATGGGTGATTAATAGGCTGGGCCTAAGTGGTTCCTAACTATTATATGATGAGGCATAGGTTAGGCCTATGTGTTTTTATGTCATATATATTTACTTCATAGGTTATCTACAATGTCTTAGTATGATCAAATTCTATTTGTGTTATATGTTTTTCTTGCTCACTAAGTACCTAGTGTATTTACCCCCTTTCGCTTTCCAACTATGCAGGTTAATTTAGTGAGTTTGAAGCTCCGAGTGAATCGTGTGGTCTTTTGACATTTTCTGGGTTTTACCACATGTGGGTAATTTCTTCGTTTTTATTTTTGTTGTATAATGGCTCATGAACTATTTTACTATTTTTATTAGTTTGGTTGTGTTGATATACTTTATGATCATATAAACTTAACTTTTGACTATTTGATTTTGTAAAAGACTTAATGTATAAACTTTCAATATTATTGTTGAGATTGCCTTAAGTAGACTTTAAAGTCCTGAAGTTATAGTGGGTTGTGAATATAGAAGTGTGTTTGAAATTGTTTGCAGGTTTTATGATTTTTAAAATATAGCCATTGTGTTGCCAAAATTTTTCAAAAAAATAAAAAAAGAAAAAAGAAAAAAAAGATATTCAATTAGCCTTGCATAGTCGAATTAAGGATATCAATAGTGTCCTTAGCTTGGTTATGCGGCGGTTGTCATGAGCCCGATGTGGTACCGGGTCATGACAGGATTGGCATAACAAACATGATGATGATGATGATGATGATGATGATGATGATGATGATGATAATAATAATAATAATAATAATAATAATAATAGGTCATTAGTGAAGGAAAGATTGTAGATCTTTATTTTTTATTAATTTTAATGAAATTTAAATTTACATGACTGTTTAGTAGCTTTCTTAATTATCAAAGTAAAAGAAATGTATGGTGACATAGGTTCACTTACTTTATGTTAACCCTTTTCTTACCATTAAACTAATTTACAAATTTCCCATTTGTTATGATATTAGTGGTAGTTATGAAGCATTGATTAATCTAGGTTATGTAGGGAATAGGAAATCCAAAAGCATGAAGAGTAGGAAAGAGGAAATCTCCTTCTACCATAGTAAAGAATTTTATAAAGTTTGTCTTCATCATACATCTTTAGAACCCAATGTCTTTATGATAGTCTTGCTTTAGGTCCTAGAATAACAAGACATTATCACACATGCTTCTTCTGAAAATGGAGAAATCCTAAAAAGGATAGATAATGGCATATAGTACTTCATTTAACTTAATGTCTAACATCTTATAAATGATCTTATAAAGTGTTTAGTAATAAGAGATTGGGTGTTAATCTTGCCTACTAAAAGGATTGGAGGACTTAAGAATTAAAGTGATAAATTAATGATTTAAGAGATTGGGTGTTAATCTTGCCAACTAAAAGGATTGGAGGACTTAAGAATTAAAGTGATAAATGAATGATTTAACTCCTTTAACCTTTTACCATGTTTAAAAAAGTCAAACAATGCATTGACAACTTCATCTCCTAAAATATTCTAGGTCTTTTAAAAAAAGTTTATTTAATCTATTAAGACCTGATAATTTATTAAGTCTCAGACTTAGGCATCATTAATATCCCCCTACTTGGTTAATGTCTTAGACCATCTACTCAAGCTATGCAATCTTCTCAACTATAAGGATATGAAAAGTGACTTAAACATATTGTAAATAGTTCAAAAGTTAGATGCCAAAATTTGCTAAAGATTTCTTAGAGAACATAAGACGATAATTAACAACGAGTATAGCAAAGAAGGCCAAAAAAGCTCTCAATAACTTAATAGTGGATCATTATGAAAGAAGTGAAACTTTATTACTTTAAGAGACTAAATTCAAGCCTATAGTGTTGATTCAAATAAAAGAACAAGATATTAGAAAGAGGAAACATAATATAATCGATGTTATAGGTGATGAAGTTGCACTGCCATTTGAGGATGGAGAAATAAAAAACAATCAAACATTAGAGTGGTACTTGTAATTGGCATTAGACTCATTATATCTTATACATATAAGGTTACCAACATTGGTGTAAAATTTGGTCTAGCAATAGACTCGTGGAATTAGTTATTTCATTTTTTGATTTTTAGATTTCTGTTTAGATAATGATTTACTTTTTAAAAAGTTATTTAGTTATTTCATAATTAGATTATGATAAAAATGTCAGTTTCCTATTAATACTCTAGTTCTTAAGTAGTTTATGCCTTTAAAAGGTTATCTTATTAATGTAATTGGATGATGATGTAATTCATTAATCAAAAACACCAAAACAGATTTTTCTTTATTCTTTGATTAAAGAAACTCTTATTCTGTTTGGTTCTTAATAACTTGTGATCATATATAGTACTAGTTGAGATAAACTTTAGAATCTTATCCCTCCCATGCGATGATTCATATCCTTTTTAGTGTTTTGGGTCCACTTCTTGAATGAAATTTTTCTTGAAAGATCGATCCTTAATTCT
>JANITW010000002.1:31384449-31397131 GCA_027564335.1 Erythroxylum williamsii | reverse complement strand
ATGCTTATGTTATCAATCTGCCTGAAGAGATGGGAATTTCAAAGACTTTTAATGTTGTTGATATCTATGATTTTCATGGAGAAGAAGAGTTCTATCCTAATGACAACTCGAGATCGAGTTCTTTTCAAGTGGAAGGGACTAATAAAGGATTGAATCCATAAGGATATGTTATGTTGTCATATACCCATTAGGATAAGGATTTGTTATGGTATCTTATATCCATTAGGATTTGTTTCTATTTTATTTTAAGTTTTCTAGTTATGAAGGTTTTCTTGTCCAGTAAGAAAAGAAAATAAGTTAGCTTTAAAAAAAGAGTTCAATCAATCCTTTTCACATTAGAATTAGGACTGTTATATACCATAACACGATAGGGATATAAAAGGGAGGGTTAACATATGTTTTAGGCAGCCCAAAACGTTATTATTTCTAATAAAACTTCTGCAGGAAATTCTCCTGAGAGTGTCTTTTTCTTGTTTATTAAATCCTAAGTTTTATACTTGGATTTTGGTTTTAAGATTAACCTAAAATCTCTACCTAATTATTTCCGCTGTGTCACATACCACAAAATGAGTTTTTCTTGGATATAGTTCAATGCATCAAGGTTACAAATGTTTGACTAATCAAGGGAAAATCATCATCTCTCGTCATGTGGTCTTCAACGAGGAAGAATTTTCATTTCCTCAAATTTTTCCCACACACTCAAATTATCCTATAGCTTCACCAAGTCTTCCTATCTTCACTCTAACCTCAACACTTCACCCTCCCTAAAAGCTGTCATGACACACTCCTCTGTTGCAGAATGTTCTCACACAACTAAATCATCCAACGAACAGGTAAACTCTCAAAATCCTTGCTCACCATCACATCCTACAATTTTATTAAACAATCAAAATAACTTACCTAATCCCATTCTGTCGACCACACCAAAAACTAAAGCCAATCCTTCTTTCCCATTAACACAAAATAATCATCCTATGCAAACTCGTGCCAAAAGTGAGATTTTTAAACCCAAACTTTATTCCTTCCTCCTTGCTTTAAATCCTCACATTGAACTCACAACAATTTCTAAAACTCTAAATAATCCTATATGGTTTCAAGTTATGCAAGATGAATTCAATGCTTTACAACAAAATCATACTTGGACACTTATTCTCTATGAGCTTACCATGCACATTCTTGAAACAAAATGGGTGCTTTGGACCAAATATAATATTGATGGGATTGTCTCTAAACACAAGGCTCGATTTGTCACCAAAGGGTTTAATCAAACCCTGACGTTAACTTTTCAGAGACTTTCAGCTTTTTTGTGAAAGCCTCAACAATTAGAATAATTATGTCACTTGTTGTTTCTTATCACTGAGATATCTAGCAAGTTGACATCAACAATGCATTTCTATATGAGGAGTTATATGAAACTGTTTATAGAAATCAACCATGAGGATTTGAAAGCAAAACACAGCCATGTCATATTTGCAAACGGGCTAAAGCTCTCTATGGGTTAAAACAAGCCCCTAGGGCTTGGTTTAATAAACTAAAACATGCATTATCTCAGTGGGGGTTTCATAATTCAAGGTTAGATATTTCTCTACTCTATTCAAACAATAATAGAATAATTACAATACTACTATGCGAATGATATCTTAATCACAAAAAATTCAACTCAAGCTATTCATGCAATTATCGATCAATTATAGTCTCGTTTTGCACTTAAAATGCTTGGAAGCATAAATCATTTCCTCTGTTTTGAAGCATATAGAAATAAAGATAGATTATATCTTTCACAAAAACATTACATCAAAGATTTACTTACTAAAACCAATATGTCTGCATGCAAGCCCCGTTCTACTCCAATCACTACAACAACCAAATTATTTCTGCATGATGGCACACCTTTTGAACACCCAACACTCTATTGAAGTACCATAGGAGCACTTCAGTATTTGTGTAATACAAGACCACACATCAGCTTCACAGTAAATAAATTAAGTCAATTTTTACAAAATCCTTTAAATACACACTGGATTGTAGGTAAGAGGATTCTGCATTACCTGAAAGGAATTTCAAATCTATGATTGCTTTTTCAACTATGTTCTACTCCTCTCAACCTCCACGCCTACAATGACTCTAACTAGGCCAACTCTCCCGATGATCAAAAATCAACAATCAAAGGATGTGTCTTCTAAGGGAGAAACCTCCTTTTTAAGATCTTCAAGAAAGAATCGACAATAGCTCGATCTAACACTGAGGTTGAATATCGAGCCCTCTCATAGGTGTCTACTGAACTTATCTACCTCACATCCCTATTATCTAAGTTACGGTTCTCTTTCTCTCACAAACCTACTATATCGAGTGACAACAACTATGCTTGATCGCTGACTCAAAACCCACTCTTTCACTCAGGAACAAAATATATCGAAGTGAATGTACACTTTATCACAGACAAAGTGGAAAAAGAACTTGAGGTAAAATATATTAACACTATAGACCAACTTACCGACATCACAAAGCCCTTGACATCAGCGAAAATTCTCTTTGATACCAAACTAAACCTAGTTTGAAGCCCTCGATTTAGTTTGAGTGGGGGTGTTAACAAAGAAGGCACAAAGAAGAACAAACAAACAAGAAGTAAAGTGAGGAACACAATAAGAATTTCACGTAAAAGGCTATAATAGGAATTCACTAAAGCAAGCTAGCCTGAACAATTTTGTCTTGTTTTCTATTTACTGACAAATGTATGGTCAATACTGGACCAATAATTGTATAAATATACAAATGAGCAAATAACAAAATATACATAAATTTCTTTCAAAGTATCACCAACCAAGACGGAGTACATTGGAAAAAGCAATACAATGAGACAGGAATGCAATTTTACAAATGAAAGCTCGCCTTCATAAAATATATTTGTACAAAAGCAAATTCTTCTAGAACAGATCCAAGCAATCAAAGTGCCTCCTCTAATTTCATCTGCTCACAGCCAATTGGTGTGGAACAGTCTAAAGATGGCCTCCCAAACTGCTACTCTTCATATTGAGCAATCCTGAAAGTTGGATGGGTGGGCCTATCCTTCATCATGTAAACCTTCTTAAGAACAAACTTTGAGTTTAACACCATCAGCACGTTCCATTGTTATCGCCACAGCTTACACGTCTTCATGACCAATTCACTGTAAGAAAACACAAATCACCTTGCTCAGAAAAATGAAAATGGCAAGAGAGCAAAGTATACGTATACACCAAGAGTACGGGGAAACATGAAGTAATACAACTGTTCGCTACTTCAAATCCAGGATTTACACCTGTATACCGCTTTAATGAAAAAGACCTGTACAATGTACCTATCGTCTTGTTGAGTAGCCACAGTAGAAGAGCCAGTTCAATCCCAAATATGGTGTGCAACCATGTCCTATCCATCATGAATCCATAAACTGTCATCCCCGCAACATTGTTCTCCAGATATGTCACTGCAAAAAGTTGTCAGTCTCCTTACGGTATCTCCTAAATTTGGAATATAATGAAGCGATATAAATACTTTACTCTCACTAACCTAGAGCCTGCCTCTTCTGGAATGAGATTGTGTGTGCAAAAATTGGCACCGTGTTTTTATTATCTGAATCATCATCCCCACCTTCCTCCTCTTCATCCAATACAAAATCAATGTTAACTGGAAACACTTGGCTGGAAGCAATCTGACTTGTTGCAGACTCCCCATTTATGTCTTCGTATGTGTTGATCGTGGCACAAACATGCCACTTAGCGGCAAGGCTTTTGAGGGACTGTGCTCTGTGTGTAATCTTTGCTGCACTTCTTAGGCATATGAAGAGCCCTGTCATCAAGTTAATGGAGCATAGCTGCCCCATTCAGTGCAAGTAATTACAAATTATCATGAGAGTAACAACAATGTAGCTAGGTGGTGCATCATATAAAGGGAAGTGAAGAATAAAATATACCAAAAGTTCTCCAGCCTCAAAGATGTTGTTATTAGCACTAGATCGAGTGGTCATGAGAAGGGAAAAGAACTGACTAGCAGTGACCAGAACCAGAGACAACAAAATGAATCGTCGAAAACGATGGCTTATGATGCGAAGATTTCTTCTGATCCTCAAATGTTCTTTCAAGATTGACCCAACCTCACTTTCTTTTTGAAAAACTTGAGCAAACTCTTCAAGTCTAAGTATTTGAAGCCAGCAAATAAGCCGGTAGAGAATGCAAACGAGAATAAAAATTGATATACGGTACACCCAAGAGAAAAGCTGCAATAAGCATGCAATAGTGTCACTGACATACATGCTCCCCAAATAGGGAATTTGGGTTGCTCCTGTGACATACCACCATATTCTATATGCAGTTTCTGCAGCAAAGCAGGGAAGGACAAAAATGCAGAGGAGTCTCATTGATCGCTGCAAGAAATAGTCGGTTAACATTGTCAGAAAAGCAGGAATGTCAAACCTTTTTCTCTGGCCAGCTTTGATAATGGTTCAATCAGTAGTAACAGAATAGAAGGTTAACATAGTTAAGCAAGTGGAAAGTCAAAGCTCTTCTTTGAGCCAAACGTGTGATAAAAGTTAGCTCATTAATCACTTCTACATGAAACAGAAGATTTTTTATTCATGGGCACTCTTTCCCAAGGTCTACTTAGCATTAATTTTCCTACTTCAGGTACATTCATATTTCTGCGAGACAGAATTGCGTATTCTGTTTCAATTCCACCTACAAGCAAGTCTCAGATAAGTTGTTCCATATTTTTAGCAATTTAAAGGTGAGGAATGACTTCAACTAACATAAGCAAACTGGAACAAACATTAGCAAAAGCTAAATAGAAGAAAAAAGGAAATCAGGAACAAACAATCTATCCAATTTTTAGTAAAAGGAACAATACTTCAGTGAGATATGCTTTGAATTTTGTTGGAGGGTGAAATCACCTAAACAAATTAGTGCCGGACATGGACAAAGATTGGCGCCATAATTGTAAGGGTCAGAGCAATTGAAAAGTCAGAAGCAGATCATCATCAATATCAAGAGTGGGTCAACCGCCAAACTAGTGACACAATTCATGGAACGTGCAAAAATAGAATTTCATTGTCCTTAGACATCTGTAGAAATAAAATTTCACCGTCCCTAAATTTTTTTCATGCAACCCTAGATTGTAAATACCTTAATAAGAGTTGTATAAGATAGAGCTTGATGTCATACTATTGTCTCTGTATCGTCTTCTCACAATGATAAAAGAAATATATCTTCTTGTCTATAGACATAGGTCACATATTGACCCAACCACATAAACTTTTTGCTTCGCACCATTTATTGTCATCATATATTACTCCATTCGTGCGACAATTTGTATTAGAGTCTAGGGTCCTTTTGCAAGTCTAGCGTTTGTTATCAAGATGTCTATTCACAAGTTCAATATTTAGAAATTTAATGGATCAGATGATTGCACTCCATAGAAAGTGAAGATGAGGGCTCTTCTTATTTAGTAGGGATGTGCAGCATCATTGGAAAAAGAATAAAAACTGCCAAAGAATTTAGGAGCGTCGAAAAAGAATGAGATATGTCAAAGGCATACAATGCTATACTGTTGAGTTTAGAAGATTAAGTTTTGATAGAAGTGGTTAATGAAACAACAGTTGCATCATTACCTAAACGATTTAAAAGTGAATATCAAAAGAAATCCCTAACTAATCATTTATATCAAAGTTGTGTTTTTATACCTTAAGGATGACTGAAAGTACACAGGGGAAGATTCATATTGATAAATTTAATTGAATCATTTTATATGTATAAGGTGCCACAATTAAAACTAAAGATGAGGATCAAAAATAATCCTTTTAAGTTTCTTGCCTAATTCATATGAAAACTTTATTGATATCATATTGTATGGTAGATAGACTATTTTTTTTGGTGAAGTGGAGGTTATGCAATCCAAATAATTGAATAAAAAAGTATTTGGTTTGATTGTTAGCAGAGGCAAGAGTAAGGAAAGGGATTTTAGAAAGATGAGTAACTCACAATCTAGATCAAAGGCTAAAGCTATTCGATGCTTTAACCGTAAAAGGGGAATGTCTATAGCAAAAGAAAAGGAAAACAAATAAAAAAGCAAGCATACCTGTAATACAAGAGAGTTTTGATGAAGAGAACAGAAAAGATAGTAATATTTTGATAGACACTAGTGCATCTTATTATATGATTTTCAATAAGGACCAGCTCTGTTCTCTTAAAGAATGAAATGGTAGTGTTAGATTGAATGATGATCGAGAGCATGTTGTTAAATGCAATGGTCCAGTGCAAATCCAAATGCAAGATGGGATTGTTAGAGTATTTAATGTCTAGTATATCCCTGGGTTACAAAAAATTTGATTTTCATGGGTACTCTTGATTGTCAAAGGTATCATTCTTTTGGTAGTGATAGCTAACTCCAAATGTCAAAGGACACCACGCCTATAATGAAAAAAAAATTACAGCAAATGATATATGCCCCCATAGGGAAAACAATAATTAGATTGATGGTTGTCTCTCAATCATCAGGGCAAAATGATAACAGTGTAAAGTTGTGACATCATAGATTGAGTCATATAAGTGCGCAGAGACTTGAGATATTTAGTAAGAAAAGGTTCTTCGATGAAGTTGTAACTGGGAAGATGAAATGATACGAGTCTTGCTTTCTTGGCAAGCTACGCAAGATCAAATTTGGTTGTAGTAAGCATACTTTCATTATTAACATTGATTATATTCATTCAAATTTATGGGATCGTACTTTGGTTCAATCCCATGGAGGATGTAGTTACTTTATTACATTCATCGATGATTACTCAAAAAAGTCTTAAGTGTATTTTCTGAAGTCAAATGATCATATTTTTACTACTATCTTTGATTATATTAATTCAGACTTATGGGATCCTATTTTGATTCAATATCATGGAGGATGCAGTTACTTTATCACATTGAGTGATGATTACTAAAAATAAAAAATCTAGGCATATTTTTTGAAGTCAAATGATGAAGTGTTTGAAAAGTTTCAGTGGAAGGCAATGGTAGAAAAAAATATCAGAAAATAGGTCAAGATAATCAGAACAGATAATGGATTTGCATTCTATAATAAACCATTTGATGGGTTCTACAAGCAGGAAGGTAAAAAGAAACATTGCATTGTACATCATCCACCACAATAAAATGGAGTTGCAAAACAGATGAACCAAACACACTCAACTTGCTCGAAGTATATGACTAACTATTGGAATTTCGAAGCAATTTTTAGTTGAAGCAATTAACGCTACTGTTTATCTAGCAAATAGATCTCCATCGACTGCAATAGATTTTAAGACCTCAAGAGGTATGATATGGTATTCATTTTGATTATTTTAGCCTGTGTATATTTGATTGCCCTACTTGCCCTTATGTTAATGATGGTAAATTGGAGCCTAAGCCAATGAAATGCATATTCTTAGGGTATGTTGTTAAAGGGTATAGATTATGGTGTACTGGAAAGGATATAACTCCAATATTTGTTACTAGCAGAAATGTTACTTTTAATGAATCTTTTATGTTTAACCAGAGAGAAGACTTGATGATTGTGCGAATAAAAAAGATTAAGGTGCTCACCAAAAAGTAAAGTTTAAAATTGAAACTCCAAGCAAGATAGTGCAAAGTGAATCCATAAATGTGCAAGAGGAACAACCACAAAGTATAGCAACATGGAAAAAAGGATGGAAATAAGAAAATCGCTCAAGTATTTACCATATGTTAATGTTGGTGAAACTAATCTTATTGCATATCCCTTGGAAATAGCCAAAAGATAGGCTATGACAAACCAAGGACTTATAAAGAGGCAGTGGATAGTAAAGAAGTATCACAATAGTTAATTACCATGAATGAGGAGATGCAGTCTTTGAACACAAATGAGACATGAGAATGTTTATCATTAAGTGTAAAGTCAGTAAGACGCAAATGGGTCTTTAAGAAAAAGAAAAAATCTTTGGAGTTGAGCCAGCTAGGTTCAAGGCATAGTCAGTAGCAAAGGACTTTTTACAGAACGGGGGGAATAATTACCATGAGGTGTTCTCACAAGTTGTGAATCATAAGATCATTCGAGTACTTTTAGTCATGGTAAGCTCATAGGATTTAAAGTTGGAACAAGTAGATATGAAAACTACATTTTTGCATGGCAATATACAAGAACAATTTTATATGTCACAGTTAAAAGGTTTTCTTGACTCTGAGAAGAAAGGCCATATATGTCTAATAAAGAAACCGTTATATGGGTTGAACAGTCACTGTGGCAATGATACAAGAGATTTGATGCATTTATGATATCTAATTATTTTGTTAGTAATTAAGTTGATAACTGTGTATGATCTAGGAAGGCGTCGGATGGTTCATAAATTTATCAATTGTCATACATTGGTGACATATTAATTATAGCTAACAATTAGGTTAAAATTAACATGAAGAGCTTGTTAAGCAATGAATTTGACATGAAGGAATTAAGTGCAGCCAAGAAAATTTTGGGCGTGGAGATTTGGAGGGATAAGAGATCAGGCCTGTTGTACTTCTTACAGAAAAAGTGCACTGAAAAGGAGCTACGATCTTTTCAAATGAATCGGTCAAAGTCTGTTTACATTCCCTTGAGACCACATTTTAAACTTGACGTTGGTGCATTATCTAGTTCAAACACAAAGAAAGATTACATAAAACAAGTTTGTTATTATAATCCAGTCAAGAGTCTGACGTATGTCACAGTATGCATAAGACCAAATTTAGCACATGTTGTTAATGTGGGTTTATGAGTAATCTAGAAAAAGTTCACCAGTAAGTTGTTAGGGGGATTAAGCAGTACTTGAAAGGTACAAGCAATATTTGTTGTTTTACAGTTTTAATGATTCAATTACTGGTATTGTTTGTTACATTGATTTTGATTATGGTAAAGAGCTCTTAAGAAGGAGATGCTTGACATGTTATATTTTTACCCTCTTGAATGTGTGATTGGTTAGAAAGCAACACTTCATCTTATGCTTTGTCTACAATATAAGCAGAATATATGTCATTGATAGAAAAAGTTAAAGAAAGGATATGGTTGCATGGTCTTGTTGACATTTTGGGTGTGTATATGCAAAAACTCTGTTATTTATTGTGATAATCCAGGTGCATTGAGTTTGGCTAAAAATCTTGTCTACCATGTGAGATAAAAGTATATTGATGTCAGGTTGAACGTTAAACAAAATGTTATCGAAGAAAAGGTGTTTTTCATACAGAAGATACTAACAGCAGAGAACCTAACAAAGATGTGGACCAAGTCGTTGACGGTAGAAAAATTCAAGCATAGTTTGAACTTGATGAATGCTTGTATAGCTTGAAACCTTTAGAGGCCGTATCGCAAGAAGTGATTCTTATTTAGACATTAGCGAATTATGACATGTGTCTTCAATTTTGTTTAAGAGTGAAATCAGACAAGCAAGCTGATGTCAAACAGGGATATAGGACTGACACCAAAATTGTAGGAATGAATCAGGTATCGGACATGTAACACAAAATTCGGGAACACACTTTTCACAATGTTCCTGTTAAACACATATTAATTGGATCACGATTTGGTTCGTTATTTTTATTTCTATATCATTAGTTTGCGCTGACAACTTTCATTGTCCTGTTCTTAACAATTACCATTTTCCACTACCAAATATTAGATAAGCAAAGCCGGTTTATCATGTAAAGCTTTTGATTTCAAACCCTAAAAGAAGAAGCACTTTTCAAGCGTGAAACGAAGAAACAAGGAGGGTTGATACCTGAAGCTGCTCTTTGTATCCTTGTTGAATATTCTCTGGCTCGCCATCCAACTTATCCAGGAAGAGAAATCTCTTGAATCCATATTTGCGAGACCAGGAGGAAAGGCTCAAAAATGAAATAATTGCAAACACGGAAAGGGACAATTGCACAATCGCATCGTAAGGTCTTTGATGCTTTTCATCGCAAGTTGAGCAAGAAAGAGCGAAGTGAGACACAATGGGTACTCCAATAGCTAAAAGGAAAAAGATTAACCACGAAAGTCCAGTTCTCCAAATGTTGGTCTGATCTAGACAAACCCAGTTGAGACACAATCTGAAGCTCTTCAGTTCGATCCCCTCATCGACAAGGTAGCTTGAGCTTTCCTTAGCTCTGGGTATAAAGAACTGCCTTTCATCTGCCATAGTCTTGGGGCCTTCGTTAAACTGAGTATTTCAGAATGAGAGGAATACATTAAACAAGGTTACTGTTGGAAGCGCCAATGTTTGTGACGGAGGACCAAACAAAGAAATCTTCGATTAAACTTTTCCTTCCTGATTCACGTTCCCTGAAATCAGCGTGATTAGCTTGGCCAACGTGTGTGGGGACACGGGCATTTGATGGTTGCCACATTTCAAACCCAGTTTGACAATTTTCAAGGGCCATGACATGACACGTTTAACAAGAACTTGTGATTTTATATATATATATATATATAAATAGGCCATGTTTTCTTTTTGTAGATCTCACTCTGTCTCAGAAAAAAGATGTAATAATGGATTGGTGATTGGTGAACACATGACCACGTATATGTTGAAGAGCTTAAGAGCAGAATAGGTCTCTTGTCTTGCTTTGTTATAATAAGTAACAATCGGACAAAACACGCGACGGCTGTGATATTAAATTAGTAATGCCGACCCCGACCAGGCTATTGGAACTGGAAGCTAATGCAGAGACGAGAGCAAACCAACCTGTCACGGAAGGAATGGGTCAACATTTTTCCTGCCTACTTTAGGATCCATGTTCGTACTAGACCCAAGTTTAGTTGGAAGCCCAAAGGAAGGGAAATCACGGCCAATGAAAAACAACGAAGCGAGAAGTACGAAGAATATGCGGGCCGCCCTTTGTCCAATCGTTGACAAACAAAAGGATAAATGCCCACTCTATGTACTTCTTTCCATTTGAAACTTTGATTTCACAAAATCATGGCTTCCACACTGTCTTGTACTCGATTTTCAAATCCACCTTTTTCTTCTCCCTTCAAGATTAACAGATTGTTGTCTACTTTCAGTTCTCCATATTCTCGTTCATCTCCATGTATTTCCAGGTAATTGCTTCTTCCAGGAAATTGAGGACTTCTCTTTTGTTTGGGCGGTTAAAATGTCAATATTCACTGAGCAGGAAGGTGTGCAAAGTCCACGCAGCGGTTTTGCGGGAGAAAGAGGAGAAGGTGGTGTTGGAGAAGACTTGTCCGCCTGATGAGTCCAAGCAAGGAGGCAGTGGTAAGCCGCCGAAAAACTCTCCAGATGGCTCTTTGGAGTCGTGGGCCATCAAAATTGAACAATCTGTCAACATCTTTCTCACGGTATAAAGTGTACCCTCAATCTGTATCTTTTTGCTTGTGTTTCTAACTTTCTATTATCAAATGTGATCAATTGATGGTATGTCTTAGCTGATTGTTTCTAATATATATTTATATGACAATTGAAGAAGTTCTTGCAACCATAAACTAAGTTTGTTAACCTTGAAACACCAACTTTTGCTTTTAACCAATTACTTGCACTTCTTGTATTTTTATTACTTCTTTACAAATCCCAATTAGAATTAGCAAGTTTCAAACTTATTGATTGTTAGTCAATATTTTCAAGTATGATTGTGAGAATATACTGAGGAATGATAATGGATTTCTCATTATAATTATGATGGTTGGTTAAGAGAAAAGAATGATTACCATTACCATTGATAGTGGTTGGTTTGTAAAAAATATTGAGAAATAAAAATTAATTATATTTTAATTATTTAATTAATTATATTTTAAATGGTAATGATAGTTAGTTTGTAAAAAATATTAAGAAATAAAAATTAATTATATTTTAATTATTTAATTAATTATATTTTAATTAATATATTGTAATTAATTAATTACAATATATTAATTAATTAAAAGACGTGGGTTCTGTGAGTCCTTCCCGTTGAATTTGCAGCTTAACTACCCATTCATCAAGAATCTTCACTTGACATATGTTTAAAATAGCAAGAGGGCGAACTAGTGGTCCTTCAGAAGTAGTTACCTAAGGAAGAGGAATATATTATGCCTGTGGATCACCTTCACAACTTTCAAGCAAGGAAACATGGAAGATCGAATGTATCCTAGCTTCTGGAGGTAATTCCATTTTGTATGTAATAGGTCTTATACGCTTAAGTATCTTGAATGGGCCAAAACACTTCATTCCAACTTTTGATTCTTCTGGAGTCTCAATGACAATTGTCGATAAAATTGTAATTTGACAAAAACAAAGTCCCCAACCTCGAAATTAACTTCCCTTCTTTAAATTAACCTCAAGAGTAGCAAGTAAATGATTTCTTGTAGCCAAGTGGTGCTGGGCTTCAAATGGCTTGTCATCTTGATATGAACATGGAATAATAGACGATGGTTCTCTACCATAAACTATCTTGAAGGGAGTCGTTCCAATAGCGGTTTGAAAAGAAATGTTGTGCTAAAATACAGCCCAAGGTAAATAATTGACCCATAAGCGAGGATTTTCTCCACAAAGTATTTCAAATACATTTTCAATCACTTATTAAAGGCCTTGGATTGACCATCCAATTGTGGATGATAAGATTGTTGGATCGCGTACGGTCCGAGTATTCATAATACACTGCGGAAAAAGACCATACAACAACATGAAGTATAATCGAAAATACCA
>JANITW010000002.1:31371294-31384349 GCA_027564335.1 Erythroxylum williamsii | reverse complement strand
AGAGTAATATTTGTCCAGTCACAACAATGATGGATTGCATATATAGTTTACATATATGGATACTAGGAAGTACTTCTTTTTATGCAGCGTTAGTTGGGTAGCAGTGTTTTTATTTTCAATTGTTTCGATTTTAGAAAATCAAAGTGTGAATTTTTCTGGTTTTACACTTTCGGCTTATCTTTGGTCATTTGTTGATTATTTCTAAATGCAAGATTCTTTGTACTAGAAGCCATTGCTAGAGTTCCTTATTTTGGTGAGTGTTAAAGTTCCTTCCTTTTGTTTTAGATATAATCGAATTGAATTAACAGAGGTATTAAAGTCCTCAAGTGTAGTAAGGTTGTTGAATGAATTTATATCAAAGGATCATACTGTCAGCAAGAGAAACTTTGATCACCCTGGCCCTTGGATAGTCATAAACTGATCGGGAACTGATTTTTGCAGTATGTGAATCATCTAAATTGAGTATAAAAGAATGGAGAGTTCATCTTGTAGCTTGATGCTCCATAACAAATGTTGATTGCTTTTTGGCTACCAAAAGACTTTTGGGACAACTTTTTTGTATCAGAGAAAATTGCATATACTGAAGCTCCTGGACTGGTCATAATCATTTTCTCACAATCATGTGTATGCAGCGTTTATGTCTGTTCTCCACATGTATGAAAGTTTTGGTTGGTGGAGAAGAGCAGATTATTTGAAAGTACATTTTGCTGAGAGCTGGAACGAGATGCACCACTTGCTTATCATGGAAGTAAGTGACTTAATTGAACTATTCATATTTACTTTTCATTTCTCCATGTTCTTCTCGAGTAGGCTGTCCATTGTCTGCATTAAACTTTACAAACCTTATCATCTCCACTTGTTGCTGCTTATTCATTTAATTGAATTTTTGTTCTCTGAAACTGAGTAGTTGGAGACTGTACATTAACAAAGTAAGAGGTGGCATGGGATTACTAGGTAATTGAGTAGAAATGATAAATTGGAGGCTTTTGCAATTTCTATGGGTATTAACAGCTGTTCATGCATTCATCAATCAGTTGTTCTCATTTATTTCAGATGGCTAAACATATTTACTATTTTTGGGTTTTATTTTAATGAGTATCTATTTCAAAGTACTTATTCATTGATTATTTTGGTTGCAGGAGTTAGGTGGTAATGCTTGGTGGTTTGACCGATTTCTAGCTCAACATATTGCAATCTTTTATTACTTCATGACAGTCTTGATGTATGCAATAAGCCCAAGAATGGCCTGTAAGTTGTAACAGATCTGCAAAGTATAATAATCTCTGCCTATGTGCTATATTCTTTCCTTGTATTGCGACAACTCATTCATCTCATCACTGCTTAAATCTTTTAATGAGTTTAATTGATCCGGAGGATATCAATCAGAGCACAAGTATGTATGAAAATTGAATCCCAACCCTGTGGCCTTTGTTAGATTAATTGTAGTTACGGAGAATGTAAATCTTGTCTTAGTTTTTATTATTCCCACCTACAATGACTTATATTAACTGAAAAGAAACAATAGCTAGTGGTGTTGTAGAGGTTGGGCAATAGCCCTGCATGTTACCCTGGTCTTCAAATGTTTGATCAGTGTTGTTTAATTATTGCAGATCATTTTTCTGAATGTGTAGAGAGCCATGCCTTTGAAACTTATGATAAATTTATCAAGGCAAGAGGAGGTATGCTTTTAAGAGTTTCTAATGTTTTTAGGATTTTGATAATCGCAGTTGGTGGTTGAATGCTTTCTCTGCGCAAGTTGTAATTCACTTATTGCCTTTAGTGTTTTTTAAAGTATTTCTATCGATTATTAGCTAACTGTTGATTGCTTATTCATAATACTAGAAACCAGAGCTTAACATGTCACAGTAACGACTTTAGTTCCCAGCCGACAACTGTGAGATAGTAATGATCTGTGTGTGATGTTGGACATAGGGAGGGCTATATAGCCACTTGAGCATTCAATGCTTTTCTTCGACAAAGGAGATTGTACCAAAGTGAAATGTTTGGGTTTTTGTTTTCTTTGCAGAGGAGTTGAAAAAAATGCCTGCTCCTGAAGTTGCTTTAAGGTACTACACAGGAGAGGATCTATACCTTTTTGGTAGGTTCATCTTTTGTCCATGAATAGATATGTCTTCACAAGTGTGGCTTAAGGATTAATTTCCTCTTACCTTCACACCAGATGAATTTCAGACTTCAAGAGCTCCCCATTCTCGAAGGCCAAAAATAGGTAATAATATTGATTGTTGAGGAAAATAGAGAAACATTGAGATGGTGAACCTTATAGCATATGCTGATGCAGGTTTCAATACTTGTTTTCCTTTCAGAAAATTTGTATGATGTGTTTATGAACGTCAGAGATGATGAGGCTGAACATTGCAAGACTATGAAGGTCTGCCAAATCCATGGGAATCTTCGATCTCCTCATTCATATCCAGAGGGTGGTTATGAAGATAAGCCAGGATGCATTCTTTCTCAAACAGATTGTCAAGGCATCGTTGATTGTATACAGACATCGTTAAGTTCTTCTCCATCAAAGCCAAAAGTAGAACATTTAAGTGAATAAGTATCAGGATTCCCACTGGTAGTAAAATACTTGCATACCAAACGAGTAAAAATCCTACACACCTTTGATTAGAGAATGTTGTACTGGAACTCCTTGTAGTATTAGTGTTTTGTGATAGAATGAGAAATCGCATGCATTTGTATTATGTGAGTGGATAATTCGAACTTTCTTCATGTAGTCATGACTTTGTGCCGAAAGCGTCTGCCAATATCATCCGCACACTCAACCAAAGTCCGATCTGAAGATGGTTAGCTGACACCATCACAACGTGAAACTCTTTCATTAGTAATAGTAGTGGTAATGCATGAGACACATATGTAGGCTCCTGTATGTTGTTAACCCCACGTCACATAAGACATGTTGATACCGATTGGCATTTCTTGAGAAAGGGAAAACGACATGGTTTAAATGTTGCAGCACGTACACATGTAGGCTGTTTGCTGTTAACCCATTAGCATTTCTTGAGAAGGGAAAAAGATACGATGTAAATGCTGCAGCACGTACGCTACTTTCTGTAGTGTAGTAGGAAGAAGGATTGTGTGTGGCATCTCCTAATTCCAACCTGGAGGTCTACGTAGGCTGAGTAAATGCTTAGGCTGTTAATGCCTCCATCAACCAACTACGATTCTTATATACTCGATTTATTTATGTTTCTACAAAAAGGATGAATTGATTTTAGTTTCTTCAAAAAGGATTCTTATACAGAATTTTATTGTTTAAAAACCACGGTTTATAATAAAATAAAATTTAATATGAAAAATGAGAATTTCATGTCAAATCTCATTTCATCATAATAAGTTAAAAGAAGTTACTTCTAATTTAAAAAGTTTAAGGTATAATATAAAATGGTAAATAATATTTTTCTATATTATATTATAAATTCTTCTTTAAAATAATATAATATTATATGATATTATAAAATTTTATTTTTAAATAATAATATTCTAATATTAAATTTATTTATATTCTATTTCATTAAACGCCGACATGTATGGACAAGAGGTAGTTTTACGTTAACAACTATGCAAGAGAAGAGAAGAGAGACATGCCTGTCCTTTTTGACTAACATTGAGAGAAGACTTCCGCACTCCACAGTTGAGCCAGCGAGGCACGTCTACACATTTTTTAAGTAAACGTATTCCCGCAAAATCCCCCGCCCAACGTGGGCCGTTCTCGCCCTCACAACATTAACAACTGCTCTTCTCTCTCTCTCTCAGACACACATACACTTCCCTTCTCAGTCTCCTCAGCACACCACTCGTGCCCTTCAACATCTTCCTTCCATGTTGCTTCCAAAGACCAAGGAACACAGAAAGTGTAGCTTCTGTTTCGTTCGTCTAGTGGAGAATTGTGAGTGACATATATACGAGAATGGGAGGTCAGAGTTCGATGGGGGCATTGGTTCCTGTACATGTCCTGAGGTCTGATGACAACCCAGAAACCACCTCAGAGCCACCACCTCCACCTTCCGAAGATGTTGCTGGAGGAGAGGGAGGAGCAGCGGAGGTTGACAAGGACTTGTTGTGTCGGATATGCATGCAGATTATAAAAGACGCCTTTACCACAGCTTGTGGACATAGCTTCTGTTACGCTTGCATTCTCACTCATTTGAGAAATAAAAACGATTGTCCTTGCTGTGCTCGTTACCTCACTTCCAATCTGGTCTTTCCTAATTTCTTGCTAAATAAGGTTTGCTTCCATTTCAACGTCTTTTCTTTCCTTTTATCATTACTGATTACCTCTCTACTAGAGTAGATTAGTATTGCATGAATTTATATAGTGCGGAATCGTTCATGCTACGGAACGTTCTCTCTGGGCTACGAATGAATGGTGGTTCCATTTTTGTTTGGAGAGTAGTTTAGTCAAAAACTCTACTTTCAGCTGGAACTACGAATTCGAGCTTCAAAGTTCATACTGTATTTCTAAATTTGAAAAGAATGACCTTTCTTACGATTGTCTGCAGCATTAGGCATGTCTCCAAAGGAGAGATTTACTCTGTAGACCTGTATTTTGCTATGATATATGAATATGGCTTGTTTGGGACATTTTCATAGGCATTTTATATTGTCAACTATGGCTTAAGTTGTGGAAAAATTTTCATCAGATTTCCATTTATTCAGGAAAAATAAGCTGAGTTGCCTCAATCTCTTTATGATAAGACAATTATTTTTCTACTGAATTTCTTATGCTCTTGTGTTGCCATTAATCTAGCATGTTTATGGTTTTATGCATATGATCTTCTAGTTATTGGATAGAGCTTCTGCTCGTCAAATGGCCAGGCATGCATCTCCAATAGAGATTTTTCGCAGGGCATTACAACAGGTCAGTGTCTAACTGCAAATTGATTCTCTGACTAGAACAGAATTTCTTGGGAACATTAGTCTCTAGTTTTGGATTGCTTAATTCCAATATTCGTGTTAGGTCAAAATCAGTGCCTAGAATTCATATGATGCAATGACTTTCTTGTGAACCTTAAACAGGACTGTGAAGTTTCGTTTAAGGAGCTAGATGGCCTCCTGTCTGTCCTTGCAGATAAAAAGAGAAAGATGGAGCAAGAGGAAGCAGAGACAAACATACAAATTTTACTTCAATTTCTCCACTGCGTCAGGAAGCAAAAGCTTGAAGAGCTTAAAGAGGTTTGTGATTTTATGCGATCCCATAGTTTATTTACTTATAGCTTCATCATAAGTTCTTGTCATGTTTTTCTTTTCTTGAACTTGTGGAATCTCGTATAAATTATTAGGCGGCACCTACAGATTAGATGAATTTGACCCCTCGACTATATTGCCTAACTGATGGAGTATGATATAATTGTCATGCCATATGCAAATTGGCATTTCCAGTTTAACATTCATACCATGAGACTTTTTAGTGCCTTTTACTTTGTTGTCAGTCACTGTGATCAATTTATGAATTGTATTAGGTTTAACATGGGGAGCAATGATCTTCCTTTTCAGATTCAAACAGATCTTCAGTACATTAGTGAGGACATAAATTCTGTGGAGAGACATGCAACAAATATTCATTGGGGAAAGGGGAAGTGCTCACTAAAACTGAGAATGCTTAGGCATGATCCCAGTACAGAGTTTGACACTTGCCCAGAATCTACGGTTGCTGGAAAAAAGTGGCATCATGCATCGGTGAGTGATCAAGGAAAATGTTATTTATTCAAGTAAGCTCTTACCTGTTAACATGACCAAAAATCTAACTTTCAAGCAATGATACATGGGCTGAAGAGAATGCTAATAGTTTAAAATATCGATGGAGCTAAGAATAAAGATTCCAGAGTTTCAGTGATTAGAGTTTAGCTATTTTGGTGGATTGAGTTTGCTTAGGAATGCCATATTTTTCTAAGCTATACTTGATCCAATTGTGGCGATAGCAATGAAAAAGGCACTTCTAAGTTTTTGAGTTATCAGAAAAACAACGATGATGAAGACAGATTGGCGTGCTATTTCACAATGGGGAATGTAACTTGCCATGAATTTTCCATTTCTCACTCAACGACGGAACTTCGTTTGTTTCTATTTTTGAGGATCGACAAATCAAATGAGATTTTTGTTTCAATTTTTTCCTCTTCCTTTTTAGTTCTCATCCATCTTATCTTGCTTTAGTTCAACGAATTACAAGAATATTACTTGCAAAAACGGCGACATTGGGCCAGACAAACATATATCCACGACAACAGGGATACGAACATCAGTAATAGAGAAGGATACAATGCTGGTCTTGAAGATTTCAGATGCGTGTTAACCACTTTCACTCGACATAGGTAAATGTACTTCTCAGTTTCAATTGTATTCATGAAACATGGCAATTGTGCATGGTAGATTTTTGGTGTGTATGTAAATTTTCTCTGCTCATGGCTAAGTTTGTTTGGTTATTTATGTCAGTCGATTGAGGGTCGTCGCTGAGCTTAGACATGCAGACATTTTCCATTCTGCTAATATTGTATCCAGGTAAATTATGGTATCTACCGTTCTTATGCAACTACGTTTCTCATAACGACTTCCATTGCGGGGATGCAGTCATGACAACCCCAACTCCGCACTTATAGCTGTGGGCCTCAAGTCCATATTTCGGTTGAGGAAGGGAATTGGGTTTATTTGGCCTTAAGTAAATAATAGAAAAAGGAATCATTTTCTTGGCATCTGCAAATCCGTTCTTTTTGTAATATTGACATCATTTTGTAGCATAGAATTTGATCGTGACAATGAATTGTTCGCTACTGCTGGAGTATCAAGGCGTATAAAGGTCTTTGAGTTTTCCTCTGTAAGTTTGGGCAAAGCTTTCCTTATTTCTGCAAGTTCATACTTGAATAAATTTTTAAATCAGTGGCCAATTCTCTATAATTAGATTTGTAGACAGGTATTTTTACTGCACTACAATTTGCTTGAATGTATTCTAGGTGCTCCAACTCTTACATAAAGATGTTTTATCAATTGGATTTGCTGTCCGTGTCATTATACCACTGAATCTTGAATGTCTGATTGCTGCTTTTACGGTCATCTTTTCTTTATTTTTCAAATGGTTCACACTTCAAAGAGGCTTATTTGAAACACTCTTTGCTAATGATTATTTGAGTAGTCTGTTCAATCTATCAATTTACTACAATCTGCATCACTGCTTTCCAGGTGATGAATGAACCAGCCGATGTGCATTTTCCAATTGTGGAAATGACTACAAGATCGAAACTTAGTTGCTTGAGTTGGAGCAAGTATGCAAAAAATCTTATTGCTAGCTGTGACTACGAAGGGATTGTAACTGTTTGGGATACAAATACTCACCAGGTATAGTCACTTCTGTTAGTTTGATTCTGTGTTTGTATGCCCATGGCAAACACAGTAGCAGATTTCCTAAGACTATGTTTGGTTGAACGTAAGATTTTTACTTGAATGAAATAGAATGGAATAGTATATAAATGAAATGTAAATGAATGTAATATTAGAAAATTGTTATTTGGGAGGGATGGAAGGGTTCATAATGTAATATAGTAAAATGTTATTTGAAAAAATGATTTGTAATGTAATATAGTAAAAATTTGTTTAGTATTTTACATTCTATCCTAAACCTCCTAAATTGGGGTTTCTCATTTTTACTATTTAGGATGGAATGAGATATAATATAAAACTCTCCTCTCCCATCTCATTCCATTTCATTCTATTATAAATCCTCTTCTCAAACGATGGAATAATATTACATTCCACTTTATTCCATTAATAAACCCCATATCAAACATAGCCTAGTTTTCATTAATTGTCAACAAGGCCATCTTCTTATCTACGTTAAGCAATATGAAGGCACTTAAGTTTTTACACTATCCTTCAACATTTAGCATTGCTCTATGTCTTGATTCCTCAAAGCTTGTTTCTATATCTTTGACCATCAAAGTTGGTAATAGTCCATATGATTTAACGAAATTCTATTGCCCTATTATATATGTATTAGTTGTTAAATCAAACTAACCAATAATCTTCTCGAACATAGAGCTTAATGGAATATGAGGAGCATGAAAAGCGAACCTGGAGTGTTGACTTCTCATGCACTGAACCTTCAATGCTTGTATCTGGCAGTGATGACTGCAAGGTATTTCTTTATTCATAATCATTAAGAATATGAAATATGTGTTGGTTCATTCGACTTGGAAACAGTTGTGCCAAATGGAAGGATTAGTTTGGAACATTTAGGAGCAGATAAAAGTAGGTAACTGGGAATTTGGCTGATCCTCCACACACGTCATATGATCAAACAGAAATAGAGATCCTGACAAATAATAGAAACAGACAGTACTAGATACACTCTGAAGTGCACTAGTGTTGCTTCTAGATTGATGTTTTGACAAATTGTAGATACTGCTTTCCGTATACCGGAAATTACGGCTATCCAAAGCCACTGTACTTGTTCTTCAGGTAGTAACTTTGTTGATGCTTAACTATAAGGATGGTCCCAACGCTACATCTTTGCTGGTCTATATTTGCAGGTAAAAATTTGGAGCATAAATCAAGAAGCAAGCGTGCTCAACATTGATATGAAAGCAAATATCTGTTCTGTGAAGTATAATCCTGGATCCAGCATCTATTTGGCAGTATGTATCAGCTCCATTTTGTCCACCCTTTTTGTTTAATTTCAGAATAAGGAGCGTGATTTTCTTCCAAGCTTCAACTAAGATAATATCAGGACTATCTGTTGTATTTTGTCAACAAAAAGAAATATTTTATGTGCAATGGTGTAATTCAATGAGCTGAACAGATACAGGGAATGTGTTGCATCCATTCACATTTAAGAAACAATTCGTGTGAAATTGGTAGGTGGGCTCTGCTGATCATAATGTTCATTACTACGATTTAAGAAGTATCAAACAACCACTTAACGTGTTCAACGGGCACCGGAAAACAGTCTCATATGTGAAATTTCTGTCTAATTATGAGTTAGCTTCAGCATCCACTGACAACACGTTGCGCTTGTGGGATGTCAAGGAAAGCTTGCCAGTAAGTAATGCATCCCATATGCCTTACGTTGGCAGTTTTGGTCTCTTAGCTTACCATCCCATGCATTGAACTTCTCCTCAGCTTCATACATTTAGAGGTCACACAAATGAGAAGAATTTTGTTGGTCTCTCGGTAAACAATGATTTCATAGCCTGTGGTAGCGAAACAAATGAAGTGTTTGTATATCACAAGGTAATATTGTATTCATCCCATTCTAGTGTTTGTTGCCATACAACAAAAACGCTTTTGGCTGAATTAGAATTCTTGCTGCTTGCAGGCTATCTGCAAACCTGCTGTTTGGCATAGGTTTGGTTCTGATATGGAAGATGCTGCAGCTGCTGCTGATGATGATGGATCACATTTCACCAGTGCTGTATGTTGGAAGAGTGATGATAGCTCCACTTTGTTAACTGCTAACAGTCAAGGAGTGATTAAAGTTCTTGTCCTGGCTGCCTGAGTCTCATTATCAGATTAGAATGCAAGTAATGAGTAAATCAAAATTAGTGTAGAGTATTATGTCCTCAGCAGCAATTATGTAAAATGATTAGTTATTTTTCTTGTTTCCAAATGGTGATTTCTGCTGCAAGACAATGTTTATTAGAATCTAATAGTTTTTGGTATAATTATTAATATCTAATGATTTTTGTCAATCTTAAACTCTTATTCTGTTTTTAAAAAAACAGTTTAAGGAAAATAATTAGGTTTTCTTGTGATTTAATGTTAATTTATCTATTCAGACTACTTAAAATTTATCTACTTTATTATTATTTTCAAATGTTTTATGATTGATGTTTGTTGAGCCTTCGGTTAATAATTTCACAAGCTAAATAGGAAGTAAAAGCAATAGTAAGAAATCGTAAAAGGTGATGACCCTGCTTGGACTCTTTTGCTTTAATAAATAAAAAAAATGAAAAATTTACAGATTCAAGGAAAATTTTTTGGAACCCCTCTTTGGTCTTTTGATATTAATTATCTGATGTATGAATATAATACTCGATTTTCCTCATTTTGAATAATAATAATAATAATAATAATAATACTTAAATATAAAGTTTATTAATTATTTAAGTATAACTTCCAACTTTGTCTAATTTTAATGCTTTCCTCGAGTCTCCCCATCATCTTAACTAAGTCTCACATTTAGAACTATTAATATAATCTTAAGTCTCACATAATATTACACTATTAAAAGTAACTATTATTTTCCTTTAAAAAGCATATATCATTTATTGAATTTGGTAGAATATTTCAATGAATAAACACTCTAGCAAAGAAATCTAATATAAAGAGAGAGGGAGACGGTTTTGAAAAAAGACCAACGAAAAATTCTCCTTACGTCCTCTGAGAAACAAAGAAATAGGGATTAGAAGCTTGAAACAACAAAGAATTCTTATCATACGATAGCAAAAAGGTCATTATTGTTCCGCCGTCACTTTCTTATCACATTACGTAAGTTTTGTTCATCATTTTTTTTTAATTTGTCATTTTCATCTCTTACCATTGATCTGCAACACAACTGTTGAAGTATTAACTAATAATGTCCACTTGTCATCAATATTTGTGTTTTTCCCCCTTGATTGTGAGTTCACTAAGGTGAGCTTTTGAGATTGTTTTTGAAAAAAGAAAAGAAATTAATTAATAAAAGAGAATCATACAAGCTGCAGGGAAGTACCCTTAGCTAATTAGCCTTAGAATGTAACATTTAAAGCAAAGAACAACGAGGAAGCTTTAGAATGTTTTGTCCTTACTCATCGAGGTGAGGTCCTTTAGTTTTAGCTTTTAAGGTTTTTACAGGATGGTACCTATGAGAAACGTGGGAAGCATGGGCTAGGAGAGACGCTTTCAACACAAGCGAGTGGTACCAGTGCAAGCGGGTCGGTCCGCATACCTTATAGGATTAAAGACGAAGATGACTTAATAAGGATAGGCTCTTGGAACGTGGGGACTCTTACAGGAAAGTCCCTAGATTTGGTTGCGATTTTAGACAAGTATCGAATACAAATAGCATGCATCCAGGAGACTAAGTAGGCAGGAATTAAAACAAAGGAGATAAGGGGTTCAAATTATGGTACTCGGGAAGTAGTGGAAGCAGAATGGGGTAGGTATCTTAGTGGACAAGAGACTAATAGACAGAGTAGTGGGAATCATGATAGGATAATGGTGGCAAAAATTGTCTTAAGCAGTGCGGTTCTCAAGGTAGTATATGCATATGCACCTAAAGCTAGCACAGATGAACAACAAAAATGTACATTCTGGGAGACGCTAGAGGGCGTGCTTTTGCAAATCACTAATACCGAGCAGATCGTTCTAGGGAGGACTTTAATGGGCATATAGGAGCAGATTCAGACGGTTATATAGAAACTCATGGAGGTTTCGGAGACGACACTAAAAATGATAGTGGGGTTGATTTATTAGACATGGCTATAGCATATGAGTTAGTTATAGTAAATTCCTTATTTAAGAAAAATGAAGTGCACTTGCTGACGTTTCAGAGTAGCGCGAACAAGATGCAAATTGATTATCTCCTTGTTAAGCCAAGTGCCAGATCATGGTGTAAGGATTGTAAAGTACTCCTTGTCGTATGTCTTTCAACCCAACATAAATTATTAGTTTTGGATTTCAAAATCAAGGGATGGAGAGCACAGAAATTTACCAAGCCAGGCTGCAAAATCAGACGGGAAAGACTCAAAGGGGACATGGTGGAGCTTTTTAGGTCTCAGATTAGGAACAATGTAACATGGGTTGCGAGTGAGGATGCAATTCGGATGTGGCAGGGAGTAGCCCCTGTAGTGAGAGAGACAACCAATAGACTACTAGGGGTATCTAAAGGTTAGGGGAGGGGGCAAAAGGAATCATAGTGGTGGTCAGACGAGGTCCAGGGGATAGTCAAGGCAAAAAAGGGAGCTTATAAAGATCTGTTGGCAAGTGCAACAAAGGCGGAGCATATTATTAATAGAGTAAGGTCTAAACTGGCAAAACAGAAGGCAAAGAAGATTATCACAGTGGCTAAAGGAGTGAGAAGTTGTACAGGGATTTAGATACGGTCAAAGGAGCGAAAAGAAGTTTCAGGATAGCGAGAGATAGAGCACGTAAGACTGCGAACTTCAACCAAGTCTGTTGTATACATGACGAAGAAGAACAAGTACTCACAGACGTCCAAGCCATCAAGCAAAGGTGGAAAAGATACTTTCATGGTCTATATAATGAAGACATATTGATCAACATAGCATTAGGGGAGCACCCCAGGTTAGGACTATGTCTAAACAGGTACGCTTGGGGAAGGATCATGAGGGGAGAAATTACAAAGGTGTCTTAGGAGTGTTTCAATTATGGGAAGACACCTTTAAGCCATCCATACCCAGATTAATCTTCGCTCAAGTCGGATAGGTTCCTTGCAGGAGTCAAAGCTCTAGAGAGTACCCTTAGCTAATTAGTCTTAGAATGTAACATTTAGAGCAAAGAACAATGAGGAAGTATATGTTGCAATGTTTATGCTATATATGCAGTGAGGAGCAACTATTTAAGCTGCAATTAAGATGTAGTTTTTTCAACAAAATGAACTCACAAATTTTTGCAATGATCATAGATATCAATGATTCTTTGGTTGAGAATTTGTTGGCAAAATGTCTAAGATTTCAATCTCGCCAAAGCGTGTAGATACAAACTCCCAATACGATAATGTGAATCTTGTGTTCTGGTTTCAAAAAAGTTTGTTGAGTTGAGATTTGAAATGTAATATCTTTAAGAGAGACCTCTACATCACTCCATGAATGTATAATAGTAACATAGTTCCAAATAGCTTTGTTGAAAGGATATTTGAAGATAAGGTGGTTTTATGATTCATCATGAAGCGAGCACATCGGGCAAGCTTTATCCACTTGCAAGTATGGCATTCTATCAACAGTGGATAACTTGTTTTCTATGGCTAACCCAAAAATAAAGGATATTCTTATAGTTAAAACTTTACTCCATACTGTAGCGAACCTTGAAACCTTAGAGCGTTG
>JANITW010000002.1:31332715-31344537 GCA_027564335.1 Erythroxylum williamsii | reverse complement strand
TTATGAAAAAAAACAAAAACAGGAAACAAAAACTACTTTTTATGGTTTCCATAATTTTTGAAAACTGAAAGAAACCAAAACTAAAATCAAAAACTAAAACCAAAACTAAAAACTAAAACTAAAAATTCAAACAAACAAGATTTTTTTACTGAATTTGAAAACAAAAACAAAAAATTGAAAATAAAAACAAACACCCCCTTAGCAAAACATGAATGGTTTTGCTTCTTTGGAATGAGAGACAATTGAAGGTATGGTTAATTTCTTTAAGCATATTAGAGGACGTAAAAAATTCCAACACAGCTTCTATGAAGAGGTTTACCTATAATGTCCCAAGATTTTTGGAAAAACCAAGTTGAAAAACCATCAAGTCCGGGGCTTTTGAAGGGTGCAAGCTGAATAGAACATTTCTGACTTCCTGAGCTGTGAAAGGGGTCACCGTGTAGTCTTTAAGATTCTGACTTAGAGAGCAGTCAAAGAATCCTTTTACATTGAAGCTAGACTGAGTTGTTTCATCAAAACCTATCAAGTTTATGAAGAAATTTCTAGTCAGCTCTTGCAAGACTGTCTGATCTGAATGAATGTTTCCCATACTGTCTCGCAATTATTAGATTTTGAGTAGAGAGGAACGAAATAATTTTGAATTAGAATCCCCTTTCCTTCGCAAATTGATTCTTGCTTTCTGCCTTAAAATAGAATTATGCAAAGTCAATGCTTCTTGATGATCCTTAAGCCTTTGGATTTCAGCTAACCTCAAGACAGTGTCGTAAGGAGAATTGTAGCAGGCTTCCTGAACTTCTTTCAGCTTATGCTAAGTATCAATTACGCTTTTAGTATTGTCCTTGACAAAGGCCTTGAGACCTGCCTTCACAAAATCATTGCAAACTATTCTATTCTGGCTTTGAATGATTTGGAAATTCAGGGTGATAGTATGAGTTTGGCAGCTACTGCCCAGTGGTGATAATATCAGAAGATTACATATGAAGCGTCTTTTATGTTAAAAGAGGCATATGCTTGCTTGGCAGATTAGCAAATGAAACAATCGTCTTTACTTGCTTTGCTGTTGTGGCTTCCACTATATTGTCATAGTTTAACACTATGACCTAATAATACATGAAAATGTAGTGTAGTTTTACACACGCGTAGGCATACATTAAAAGCATTTATGTTGGACCCTAATTAGATATCAATGCACATTAGACAAGCACTATCCTCAATTTCCTATAGTGCTTCCTTGGCTAAATTTTCATCTAATGGAATGAATGTAAAAGTGTTTCTCGGATTTTAACTTGTATTTCTGACTTAACCTATCTAGTTTTGTCCATATACCTGTGCTGGCCCGTGGGTGGTTTGCAAATAATTCATCACTAAACAGATTCGTTAGATGCAATTTTGTAGGGTACCATCACATGCTTCACTCAAATGTTAAATTATGATCCAAAACTTAAATGAAAAACACTTACACTCTCAAATCCAATAATATTAACTGTAATCTCTCCTTTTTTTTTTGGGGAAAATAAGTGTAATCTCTCTTGTTGAACTCCTGACGCTGACTGTGACCGGAATCATTGAAATCGGCCATTTCATGCATCTGTATTCTGTCCTATTAATTTCATTGACAAGCAAATCTTGTAGCAACAAGAAAGCTCGAGTTTCTTGGATTACATTAGCAATTTAGCACACCTTTTGGGACTTGAGACCTAACTCTTTTTCTAGGCCAAGAAAATCCATGATCAGTCATCAAGTACCACAGATACACCAAGTATTTGGCCATTAGAAGTATTGATTCTGAGATGAGCGAGAGCTTTCGCATTTGAAATGAGGTTTTGCAATGCATGTTAATAGTTGGTACTGTGGACAGGAGCCTTTTGTAAACATCCCAGATGAAGCAATCCGTGAAGCGTTGAAAGCAGTTCTTGGTATCTTGAAACTTTGAACTTATATACTTCCAACTATGCCAAGTCATGGCGTGCCTGTTTACAATATGCTCACGTGTGTTTTCCATGCCAGATGTTGAAAACCATCCTCTCCTGATTCACTGCAAACGAGGAAAGGTACTACGAATTTTACCTGTTTTATTTCTAGCTACTTCTTGTAATGTTAAACTTGTTTGTTTTGTTCTATGTCTAGCATCGTACCGGCTGCCTTGTGGGGTGCTTCAGAAAATTGCAGAGATGGTGTCTCTCATCTATATTCGATGAGTACCAGAGGTTTGCTGCTGCTAAGGCAAGGCTATCAGATCAGCGCTTTGTTGAATTGTTCGACATTTCCAGTTTGAAGCATTTGCCTTTGTCATTTTCTTGTTCTAGGCGATCATATGGCAGGCAAAGCACAGTAGGTCAATACTCTGTGACATATTGAGATTGTTCTTTTCCTTATAGTTCTTCCCCTGTATCATATTTGGCAATGGCATCACTTATTTCCTTTACGATACTTATTCACGATTTCTTTCTTTTGTTAGCTAAAAAAAGTAACGAATAGGAAACCCAATTGCATCAAAAGTAGAAACTATCAAGAATCAAATAGAAAATTGCTAACAACAGTTGGGATTTCATCCCAAAAAACCCATTGACAGAGACTTTCACAACATAACATGAGAGTTAAGGGCAAATGACGGAAATAAAAAGCTTAAAGAAGAAAGAATGTGGACGAGCAACAATCGAATCGCCAATGGCATGAATGACGACTGAAACGATATCTCGGCCGAAACCCAATGTTTTCTCAATATACCTCAGTTCTTTCCAACCAGCAGACATTAACCTGTCTCCGGTGACCAATACAGGAACAGAGGCTCAAACCCAAATAAATTAATTTGGTACAGAAGAACAAACATCAGAACGCAAAAGCTGAAAGCTCTTAGCGTTTAGATTTAGAAACCGCAAGAGCTTTGCCTACCCAACGTAGCTCAAAAACTGCGTCACAAGCAAAGAGAGTACCGAGTCCAGCTTATAAAGGGCAACTACAAAGATGCCAACCCTAGGGTATGAAATGACCTTAAGAGCCTTGTATAAAATCACTAAAAAGTCCCTCATGCTTTTTATAATAATTGGTTTAACAACGGTGACCCAACGTGTCGTGCCCCACTTATGCTCTGATGAACGCATCCCTGTGGCTGTAGCAAACAAGTCAAAGATGTTGCCTTTCGTACGTCTCATCCTACGGTAGACAATGGCCTATCTTCTGGGTCCACCCTTAGGTGATTCAATTCCAACAATTCAGCTAACCCTGTGAGTTCCTTACTGTCTAGGGTTTGCAAGACCCCCATTCTCCATTTCTTTCCCCACCAGGGCCCAGACTTTTCTCCAAGTTTCCTTCTACTTCATACTTACCTCTCCTTTCACTCTCATCTTCGGGACTTTGCAGAGCGTAAAGGCTTTATCTTTTGAGCTTTCCATTTATTACTTGTAAGTCCTTTGTTTTTTGTTTTTCTTTTTCTCACTTTGTTCAGTTCTTGCTGTTAAACTCCGAAAGATGGCTTCTTCAATCTTTATTTTCATTTGATATTTGATAAATAGTTCTAGCTCTTAGTTTCTGGTTTTGTGGGTTCTCTTTTTTTCTTTGTTCCTTTAGAGTGGGAGAGACTTTAATTATGGGGAAATCTGGTGGTAGAAAGAAGAAGGGTAGTGGGGTTTCAAATCATATGTCAGCTGTTGAACATAGCCATAGTTTGAACTCAAGGTCAGTACCAGATAGTAATGGAGATGTTGACTTGGACTCGTCCATATTTTTGAAAAGGGCTCATGAGCTCAAAGAAGAAGGGAACAAAAGGTTCCAAAACAAGGACTATGTGGGTGCCCTTGAACAGTACGATAGTGCTCTCCGCTTAACCGCTAAAAACCACCCTGACCGTGCCGTGTTTCACAGCAATAGGGCTGCTTGTTTGATGCAAATGAAACCTATTGACTATGACACTGTCATCGCTGAGTGTACTATGGCCCTTCAGGTTCAACCTCGATTTGTGAGAGCTCTCCTCAGGAGGGCTCGAGCATTTGAGGCAATTGGTAAGTATGAAATGGCGATGCAGGATGTGCAGTTACTATTGGGGGCTGATCCAAATCACCGCGATGCTTTAGATGTTGCACGAAGATTAAGGACTGCATTGGGTCCTCGACAGGAGGCTCAACAGGACCTCCAAAGCCGCCCATCTCCTGCCGCCCTTGGAGCATCTGCAGTTCGGGGAGCTCCAATTGCTGGTCTTGGCCCTTGTCTACCAGCTCGGCCAGTGTCAAAGAAGGGAGTGACCCCGGGTGTGGGATCTGTTCTATCACCAAACAGTAAGCTGGAAAAGCCTCAGGTGAATACGGTTGGTGAAAACGGCCCTGAAACAAGAACTCATATGCCAAAACTTACGTTGAAACCTTCTAGCGGTTCTTCAAAATCTACTGCTAATCCAGGCATCATTGGCCAAGGAGAACAAGGCTCCACTTCATCTGTTTCATTGCCTAACCATGGGAAGTGTTCTGAGGTAGTGGTTCAGTTCAGGCCATTGAAACTTGTTTATGATCATGACATTAGACTAGCACAGATGCCCGTGAATTGCACTTTCAAAATCTTGAGGGAGATTGTGACTAAGCGTTTTCCCTCTTCGAAATCAGTTTTGGTCAAGTATAAAGATAATGATGGAGATCTGGTGACTATTACGTGTACAGCTGAACTGAGATTGGCCGAGTCTGCTGCAGACAGTCTTTTACCAGAGGAGCCAGATTCAGAAAAACCCAACTCAGTCAGATTGTTGAGATTGTACATTGTTGAAGTTAGTCCAGAGCAAGAGCCACCATTACTGGAGGAAGAGGAGGTGAAGCCTCTTGAGGCAGAAGGGACCAAAGGAGATGAAAGCCTTTCTCATTCATCACTTGATGAATCTGTTCTGGAGGCACCTGACACTGAAATCAACAAGGTAGAAAAAGATGTTCCAAAGGTAAAAACTGAAACTTTGGAAGATCCAGAGAGCAGAGAAGTAGAGATGGACGATTGGTTGTTTGATTTTGCTCAGCTGTTTCGGACCCATGTTGGCATTGATCCAGATGCTCATATTGATTTACATGAGCTTGGGATGGAGCTTTGCTCGGAGGCTCTTGAGGAGACGGTGACCAGCGAGGGAGCCCAAAGCCTCTTTGACAAGGCTGCCTCAAAATTCCAGGAGGTTGCTGCTTTGGCTTTCTTTAATTGGGGAAATGTTCATATGTGTGCAGCAAGAAAACGAATTCCTTTAGATGAGTCTGCTGGAAAGGAAGAAGTTGCAGCACAGCTTCAAACAGCTTATGATTGGGTGAAGGAGAAATATTCATGGGCCAGAGAGAAATATGAGGAGGCACTCTTGATCAAGCCAGATTTCTATGAGGGACTGTTGGCATTAGGACAGCAGCAATTTGAAATGGCTAAGCTTCATTGGTCTTTTGTGCTTGCTAAGAAAATAGATCTCTCTAGTTGGGAGTCTGCAGAAACATTTAGTCTGTTCGACAGTGCAGAAGAGAAAATGAAAGCAGCTACAGAGATGTGGGAGAAGCTGGAGGAGCTGAGAGCAAAGGAGCTTAAAGATCCTAATGCAAGCAAGAAGGAAGACGTACTGAGAAGAAAGAAGAGGCAGGGACTTAAGGGGGAAGTTGAGCCCTCTGGAATTGGTAGTCAGGGTGAGATTTCACCGGAAGAAGCAGCTGAGCAAGCAGCAGTTATGAGATCACAGATACATCTTTTCTGGGGCAACATGCTTTTCGAGCGATCCCAAGTTGAATGCAAACTAGGGATGGGTGGATGGAAGCAAAACCTTGATGCTGCGGTAGAACGCTTTAGGCTGGCTGGAGCTTCTGAGGCAGACATTTCAATGGTTTTGAAGAACCATTCGTCTAATGCGGTGGAAGGAGATGAAAAGCAGGTGCAGAGTACAAACTCAAGTACTGTTGGTGAAGGCAACGGGATCAAGGAAGGATACTGACAAATGAGACAGTGCATTTTATTTTTCCATTTTTATTACTTCCATAACTTTCCCCCCGTGTGATACGAAATAATGATACAGAATGGTGGGGAGGGAAATCTTTTCCCTGATTGAAGGGTTGATTGTGCAGTTGAGGAATGTCTTTTCCGAGAGATGAAGGTCTGTGTTTAAGTTTTGAGGTGATATTCTGTTGGCATTGGCATGAGTTGCTTTCCTTTTTTTCTTTCAATGGAAAAGCTGATGCACTCCTGGTTTCTGGTTTCTTGAATCCTATTAGATGAAACGATTTCTGAATTGCAAATCCAAAACTGTTAGACCATCGCATTGATGTTTGATGGTTTGGCAGTCGCATGCCAAACCAAAATGTCGAGTTCGATCACGTCAAAACTGTCTATATGTTATTTGTTTACAGGAAGAAAATATAGAAAGCACCAGGAGCTTTTATTTCAAGATGACAGCGAAGAAGTTACGTACACTCAGTAATAATGTTGCAATATATTTCAGGATTGGAACTGGAGTATCAGTCAATCGAAAAAAGAAAAAGAGCCATACACGGAAGAGGTTGAGTCGTTTGATCCAAACATTCAGGTTCAATGGTAAAAAAATTTAATTTTAATTGATTAATTTTTTATTTAGTTTTAAAATTTTATTTTAATCATTTTTATTAAAATAATTTTATTAATTAATAAAATTAAAATCAATCAACTACTCTTCATTTAATAATTTCTTTTTTAATTAAATTTTAAACTCTTGTTTAAAATAGAACAATTTATTTAATTATATTTTAAATTTAATTTAATTCTTAACAGATTTTGTGGTAATTATTAGTTGAAACTTATAAACTTTATACTTTTTGGTTTAACTTCTATTTTTAGTACAATCGTACTAGTTTTAACCCAAATAATACATGAGAAAAGCCTTAAAATATGGACATTTGGAAACTTCACTATTGAATTTGAGTTTGATTTTTGCCAAATTAAGCTTTTTTCCTTAAATTAAATAGTATTTTTTTTTTTACCAAATTTCTGATTGGTGTGATGTTGAATGGTCTTTAAGTAGTCTAGCTTAAGAAGCTCTACAATACAATTCATGTTTCCTTTTCACAATGCAGTTTGTTGTTATTGTTCCACTCTCAAAAGTGGAGTTGGTGTTTGTGGATAACGCTGATTCGGCACTCCAACATCATGGATATATATTGGAATTGGCATAAATGATAAGTTTGGAAAGTCATTTTCTTTGTTTCTTCAAATGGGAATGGTGTTGGCATCTTTTAGAGCCACAGATATATCAGTATTAGGAATGGTTTTTGGAAATGATTTTGCAAAAATCTGAATGCGAAAGATAACCTAAGAACATAATCATATCACATGTATGAAATCTTCGGTTAACTAAATGTCGAATTGAACTTTTGAGTCGTTTTCCAAACACAACTTGTATAATATTCCACAAACACACAGTTACATCTCATACATTAGTAGCTATCAACTCCAAGTCGGAGTTATACTAGTTTCAAATCACCAGCCGATAAGACTTTCAGACAACAGACTACTAGACTTGACTTGGAAACACTAATAAAAGCATTTAGATCCCATTACACGGCTAATCGGAAAAAGCAGACATCGAAAACCAACTTCATGTTTCTTAAGAGAAGGCTTCAAATCTTGGCTCCTTGGCCTGGAACTTGAGTCCAGCATAAAGCTTCATGTAGTCATCGAACACAAATTTTGGATACAGTTGGTTGTTCTCGGCTTCTTTTTCAACCAATGCTGGGGCCGGATAGATGACAGCATCGCTTCCAGGGTTGTAGAATGAAGCTATTGACATCCTAGTGCCGTCTGTTTGAGCGATCACTCGGTGAAGCACACTCTTGTATTTGCCATTGGTAATTACCTGAAGGCATCACAACCAAAAATCAATGACCTGCCATGAGATTCCGACAAGTTTGTGGGTTAGGATAGTACTGTACCTCAAGTTGGTCACCTAAGTTGATGACAATAGAGTGCTTCATGGGTGGAACATCGATCCATTCGCCATCTTTGAGGAGCTGGAGGCCACTGACCTTGTCATCTTGGAAGAGCAAAATTACGCCACCAGCATCAGTGTGGGCCCTGAGTCCCTTGATCAGCTCTGGTTTTGGGCATGGAGGGTAGTTGCTGACTTTTGTGCCAAAGTTGGGTCCTTTGGATCCATAGAACGCCTTCTTAAAGTATCCCTTCTCTAACCCAAGATTCTCACACAACAAGTCCAAAATTTGCTCTGCTAGTTTCTTCAATCCCTCAGCAAACTCCTTCATTGCCCTCCTGTCATTTCAATCAACATTTCAGCAACTCCTGTCATTTCTTGCAAAGCCATCAGCAAGCTTTACACAAAATAACTTGTAACGATTGCGTACCTGTAGTCTTGTGCAAGATCAGGTATTTCTTCCATGTTTGAGGCTGGAAGATGGCGCAAAAAGAAAGTGCTTTCCCAATCTAAATCGTTTATTTCGGACTGAACAGCATCAAGACCCTTGCTTGCCACCATTTCCTTGAACCTCTGTTCCATACACTTCCTGTAGTGCTCCTTAGTGAATCTCTCCACGGTGTCCATCAGCTCATGGGATATCCCATGGTTAATCAACTTTACAGGAAAGAAGGTAAGAAAAAAATAGACAAAAGAAGCGTAACAACTGAAGTCAGTACATGTAACTCGCCAAAGTTTACAAACTACTCCATCTATATATATATATATACATAAGGTAAAAAGAAGAAAACAAAAGAAGCAGACAACTATAAATAACGAAAATAAGATGTTCACCTCAAAGAAACCCCAGTTCTCACAGGCGTCTTTGATGTTCTCCATGGTGAGCGTCCTCCCTTCTCCATCAAGTTTTGAGAAATCAACAACTGGGAAAGCTTCCATTTTCTTTCACTTACTTTGCTCTCTATCACACACTCAACTTACTCTTGCAATGTATGCACTAGCTCTATGCAATTCTCTTATGCTTGCAATGAGAGTATGCAGTGGGGGGGTGGAGCTATTTATAGGCTATAAAGGAGGGGCAGAAAACTAATAAGTGGAAAAGCTTGGGGCACTTGAACAAATCGGTAGCATCCAAAGCAACTGTTTATGAATTTTGCTACAGTGTTGTCACTACCTTCTGTTCAGCGCCTTGCTTTTCTTAACAGGAATTTCCTTTTCAACTGATTCCTTCGTATTTCCTATGTATATAATTTGTGGTTGCAAGTAAATATGATATAGGAAGTCGAGTTCGGGGGGAAAAAAGGGCAAGTCAAGAGCCATTATGTTGATTCAACTTACTTTAGATCAAATAAGAAAACGTCCAATTACTGATCATTAGCCATCCCTAATTTTTTTTTAGTAGAAAAAGGATTTAATTAATTTAACATAATAAATTTTTAGTGAAAAGAAAAAAGAAAGCTTACAAATCAGAAGTTGACAATAACATTCTCCAAAACGGTGTTTTTTGACATGTGGGCAGGGCGGCTACTAATTAAAGGGACAACATTCTTTGTTTAATTTTATGGTGTCTTATTGTATTTAGTGAATCTCAGTCATTTATTTATACGGGACTCATATTTATTTATGCGGGATTCACACAAGAACTATATAAATAAATAGCTGAGATTGATTGAATACAATAAGACATCATAAAATAAGACAGAAGATCTAAACTCCTCGTTATATGCCAAGCTGACGAATTCGGTCATTCTTATTACGTAGTACAAGACCAGATCATCAACAAATTAATAACCAATGCTCTGGGTTTCTAATCCCTTCCCAACAACTACGAAAGTAGCCAGCCCACGGCCAAGGAAAACAGGACTCGTGGAGGATGTATGAAGATGGCATCGGATGGAGAATGGAGATGGACCCCCACCAATTTGCATGACCATCTCTTTCTCTTGCCCCACTCCCAATAGGATCTGAATTACTCGCGGTTTGTCAGATCCCATCCCACAGTTGGCTTGCTCAGTTCCACTTCCCTTTGCTTGCCGTCTGCGGCTGCCACTGTTCCCCATGTATGTGCCATGCTTTTTTTTTTTCCTTTCCATATAGTATTCGATTTTCTTGGTAACATCTGTGCTTTCATTGAATTCATGATAAAAATATTGAGGAAGGTGCTAAATAATGGTCTAATGCTTTGCTGACATGGGAACTGTTTATATTGGGGGCAGTTAATTAGATTACGTTCATGCATGAATAGAATTAAGTAATCCTAGGGATGCACATAATTGCTCCCAATCATGAATATAATATATGTCTCAACATATCTACCAGAGACGCAGAAGAAGCCGCCAGACTATACTATGATTTTCTATATATGGGATAAAATTTATGTAAACTCGTGTCCCACTTAATTAAATTTATATAAACACCTTCTTTAATTTGTTTCCTTTTGGCTTTGGGTATCGAATCGAACCTAGATTGTAAAATTGAAACTGGCACAGTCGCATTTCTTTCTTTATTTTGTAAATCTCCTCTCAGTCCCACCTTAGTATTGAAAAAATGAGATGGACGTAATGCCCTTAAAGATTCACCATTCTTTTTCTGCTTCTTCTTGTCTCCTGCTGCCATTACCTTGCATTATTCTGCTATATTTTGTTGATTAAAAAATCAGTCAACTTTCAGGGTAATTAGATAACTTGATTTTTCGCTTAATTTGGAGGGCACAAAACCCTCAAAGCACCGATAATTCAATCCAGATTTTCTTTCCAAAGGAATATAAGTTACTACAAAATATGAACTTGAAGGTGAAAGAAAAACGTTATATTCTACGAAATATGCTCAGTTCGCAAAGATCTATATGAACTGGCTCACGACGCCTTTATTTTCTCGCCGTACACGTCTCCTATGGATGTTTTTAACTTTTGCCCTTTACCTAAATGGTGGTAATATATATATATATATATAAAGCTATGCATGAGCATGACATAATGCTACAAAAAGAAGGAAGGGTTAGTGAGGCAGCAAAAGTTCAGTGAAAAATCCAAGTAAATGAAAACAAATGAATCATCTTTCGATCAAATTGGGTCCTACAAGAAGATATTGGGGTGGAATATACTTGGATTTATGACAAAGCAAAGTTATTGAAAGAGTAAAAAGCAAATTGTACGGAATATATGCATATATGTATATATATATTTTCTTACTCTAACATGGCTTTGGAAAGTGCAGCGCTGGAACGTGTGTGTTGTCAGATCAAATGTACTCAGGGTATTATTATCGTCCAAGTACATTTGGATAAGTATACGGTCTGATTCTATCTGATTCACTTTTCAGTTGATAAAAGAATTTGAATATAATTTAGAATTCAATCAATTTTACTTTTTTGAGATTATAAATTCAATTAATGATAGATTTATGATGAATACAAAATCAAGGTTGAAAGGATAAACCATGCCAATACAAGTAGAACCTTTTTGCAAGTTCAAAAATACAATACCAAGCCAAAGGCTTAAACAATGGATTTGGAATCTAAAAATACGAATTTGTTATTGCACTCAATTTTCGAAAAGCTTTGAACATGATTATAAGGTTAAGTTTTCTATTCAGAGATTATAAATGATCGATGTTTATGTCTTTCAACTACTTTGTATTGATGGAAAAGGAAAACATTTTGACATATGCAATGAAAGTTTTGCAAAGTCCAAAGAAAATTATTTTGTATGGTACGATGAGAAATTGACTCAAAGAAGCATTGAATTAATAAGTGGGCTTATTAATAAGAATACAAAGTTAAAGAATGATTATAAAGACACTTGGACATGAAGACTAATGATAGTCACTTCTATTATTGTCAGTCTTAGATATGCGGATGAAGGTAAAACTTTGTTAACATTAGATTATGTGAGTGTAATATTTATGGTATTCTATATAGCACTTTTCATAT
>JANITW010000002.1:31302223-31313807 GCA_027564335.1 Erythroxylum williamsii | reverse complement strand
TATAAATTTACTATATATATATATATATATATATATATTCTAAAAAAAAAAGTTTTGTAGGGGCTATAGCCTTTGCTAGCCCCCCTGGATCCATCCCTGCCGACAGATAACTAATAGCTGTTGGTAATGACAACATTAATTTACTGACAGAATAACCAATTACGTCAGTAAATTTGCTAACAGACATATCTCATCTATCGATAACTTTACCGACCGAAGACTACACAAAATAACTATCGGTATATTTATCGACGGTTACACAAAATTTTTATTGGTAAATTTCTGATGGACATTCTGTGATTCGTTGCAAATTATTACCTACAACTGTTTCTCTGATGCCTTGGTCCATTGGTAAATTATGTCGCTAACTTAGCTTTCTGACAAAATGTGTAGATGTTTCATCGGTAATTTTCGTCGCTAAGCTTCATTTTTCTTGTAGTGTTAGAATAATTAGACATCGAGTTTGTCTAGGTTTGGGCCTGAGCCTGGTCATGAAATGACCCATTGAAAACAACTAAATTTAAGCCTATGAGCCAAAAATTGTCATCCGTAAACAGGAATCAAATTGTGGTAATTTATGAGTAAATTGAATTGCATTCTGAAAGAAGTTTACTAAAAAAAATGGTCAAACTCATGAATTGCATTCCATAGAAGCACAATAACTAAAATGGTCGAACTCGATCCATATAAATGCACAAGTGCACAATTATTGGGTCACATTCACACATCATCCTTTTGGCTACTTTGAATTACCAATTTTGCAACCAACCCTAATATTCACAAAAATATAAATTAAAAAAAATAAATACTCGAAATCAAGCGAGCAACCAACTTCTTTTATTCGTGGCCTCATATGTTCCATTACTTTATAACTCTAGAGGCGTACATGAGCAGGATTGTCATGGGTCCCACTCGACAAATCGACGATGGTGCAGTCTAAATCAAATAGGATGGCATGTCTTCCTGATAAAGATTAATAACGTACATGCTATCAGGTTGACCTATAGATTCAATCCCGATGTGATTAAGCCAATGAATCGCAGAAAGCTTGTTCTTCGGCTCCTTGTCCTAGTTCTATAGGATAAAATAATTTTTCTCAAATTATATAAATATCAGTTGCTAAATATAAATCAATTTATGTTTTCAAATATAACTAGAAATACATATTTCAACGAAATTCATTTACTATAGACCAATTCCTTAAGTTTGGTAGTTTTGACAATCAAATTATATGATAATTTAATAAAAAGAACCTAATCATTCAAAATCTAGCATACAACCATCATCATTCAAAATCCAGCACACCACCAACACTTTGACAGACATTCACAACAAATTCAAGAACACAACCAATGGCAGAAACAATTTCACGAACATTACCATTCAATTACATCACTAGTTTTCTCACAAGGCCATTGGATTCAACAAATTATCTTGTTTGAAAAAACCAAATTCAAGCTATTTTGATTACCTATAATCTTATTGGGTACGTCGATGGCATAATCTCTCCACCTACAGTAGCCTCCAGCTCGAAATCTCCCTCTTCAGAATTTCACAAGTGGTACAAATATGATCAACTTGTCTATTGCTTCCTCACGACCTCTCAACGTTCCCTTCTCTGACAACGACTTCACGCATTGAAGAAAGGCTCCCACCATTACTAATTTCCTCTCTCTCATCTCCACTATGACAGATGAACTAGAAGCTATTGGTGACACGCTCTCTGAAGAAGATTTGGTCCTCTTCGCCTTGAATGGACTCCCAGCTAACTATGAATCTTTCATCACCGCCACTGAACATTGTGACCCTCCCCTGAGTTTTCCCAAATTTCATGCGAAACTCCTCATCTGTGAACAGTGAATGCTCTCGTTTCACTCACCTCTACCATCGGACATTAACCTTTTTTTTCTCTACCACTGACGGTAGCCACTCCCAAGGTGCTTAGGAAAAAGGTGACGAATGCTCTCACAAAGAGAGGGATGACCACTCTTCCTCTACTTCATATTTTCACCCTATTTATGTTGGATTAGGGTTTGGATCCCTTAGACAGTCCATATCCCCACTTAAGCCAGTTTAGCCTTCTGGGCCCATCTACTCTTATGATCCATTGGATCAACCCCTAGCTTAACTTATCCACATCACTCTCAGGCCTAATTTTATGCTCTAGCCTATGCATCCAATAATGTTTCATTTTTCAGGTCCATTAAACCACTCACATAGAGTCAAATATGTTGAAAATGAGGTCATATTGTTGCCCATTGTTGTTTTCGATATTCTAAGTCTCGTAATCATTCTTATAATTCTTGACATAATAATAACAATCTTTTTGCAGCATTTATTGCCATGAATATATAGACCAAAGTAGACACTTCCTACCCCAAATCCAATGCTTTTTTAAAATGGTTACTGGATATTGATCTCACTACTCATATGACTCCTAGTTCTCACATAGTGGACTTTGTCTCCCCATATGATGGGTCCAACCAAGTAGTAGTTGGTAATGACCAAACCCCTTTCACATTTCCTCAACTAGTACATTAACTATCTTAAATTCTTCATCTCCTTTTCATCTTCGTGATATTTTGATTGTTCCTCATCTTACCATCAATCTACCTTTTGTTGCTAAATTTGTTTTTGATAATTTGTGTCTTATTGAATTTAATCCCTTTCGTTACATTATGAAGGACCTTCAAACCAAGATATCACTTCTTGCGGGTTCCATCTGTAATAATCTTTATCCTTTGAAGATTACAACCCACTTTCACAACTATGTCTTCTTTACTGCTACCATCGCCTCCTTGGATCTATGGCATCAACATCTTGGTCATTTGCGTCGATTTACGTTATCTAGTTTATTTTCTATCTTACCAATTATCTACTATTATTAATTTTTTTTCCTTCTTGTCTTAAAGGAAAAAGTGTTCATCTTCCATGTCCCTTATCCTCTTGACTTTCTACACCCTTACAACTTATTTATTGTGACATTTTGGGGCCTTCCTTGACTCTTTGTTTATTTGGGTATTAGCACTTTATTTTCTTTATTGATGATTTTAGCCACTTTCATTGGATTTTTCCTTTAGCTCAAAAGTCCCAACCTTTTCTCTATTTCTAAAATTTTAAAACTATAACTGAAAATCCTTTCTCTACCACTATCAAAACTTTTCGATTCGACGGAGCACCTGAACTTATCAATGATGTCTTCATGCAATATCTTACTACCTATGGTATCACTTAACATATCTTTTACCCTTATATCCCTAAAAAAATGGCCTTACTGAACGCAAAATTCTCCATATCACTGAAACTAGCCTTACTCTTCTTTTACATGCCTCTCCCCCTAAATCCTTTTGGTTTAAAATATTTTCCACTAATGTTTACCTAATTAATTTTTTACCTACACCCATTCTTAACCATCAGTTTCCTCATCAAACACATTTGCATACTATACCTACTCTCTCTCACCTTCGAGTCGTCAAGTGCACATGTTTTCCAATTTTAGGTTCCATCCGACGTGGCAAACTCACACCTAAATTCACTCCTTGTATCTTTCTGGGATATTGTTCCAAGTACAAAGGGTATGACCATTATTTTGGTCCTCATACCTCTAAATTTTATATCTCTCGTTATGTGCATTTCCTTTAGTAAGATTTCTACTATTCCACCATCTCGTCTCATTGTTCTTCTTCCCCTTCCTTTCTTTCTGTTCTCTCCTTACCTTTACCTTTTAACCCATCTCATCCTACTTCTCTACCCTCATCTACTCCCCCTCTATCACTGTCCTCTATCCCTATGGTCACTTGCACATTGATCATACTCGTGTTCCTTGCTCCTTTGATGATTATGTCACTTATTCAACACTTGTCATAGATCCTGATCCCACAACCTTCTCTCACGCTAATAAATTTCAACACTGGCATCAAGCCATGCTTGATGAGTTCATTGCTCTTCATCGTAATCATACTTAGACTCTAATTTCTCCTTCATCAAATGCAAATATTGTTGGTTATAAATGGGTCTTTTGTACCAAGTGAAATCCTAATGGCTCCATTTAGTGTCATAAGGCTTAACTACTAGTTAAAGCATATCATCGAACTTTTGGCATTGATTACAATGATACCTTTAGTCATGTTGTTAAACCCATAACCATTCACATTATTCTCACTCTTGCTCTACCTCAAAACTGGCAAATTTGTCAACTTAATGTCAATATTGCCTTTTTTCATGGTCATCTCAACAAACAAGTTTCATTTCTCAACCTCCTGGGTTCACATATCCTCACTTTCTTCATTATGTATGTCATCTTTATAAAACTCTGTATGGTTTAAAACAATCTCCTAGAGCCTGATTTTATAGGTTAAGAAACTTCTAGATTCTAGTTTTATCTCATCCAAATCCGATACTTCCCTATTCATTCATAACACTTCTGATCACATGGCCTTTATCCTGGCTTATATGGATGATATTTTGGAAACAAGTTCTTCACCATCATTCATTATCACTCTTATTATTGATCTCAACATTACCTTCACCATCAAAGATTTATGTCCCCTTCATCACTTTCTTGACATTGAGGCTTTTCCTATGTCTACTGGTCTTTTACTCGCTCAGTATACCTACATCAAAGATCTCCTTCTTCGAACTGGTCTCCATAACTCTAAACCTACAATCTCACCCATTACCCCTCCTCTTCCCTTATTCAAAAATCATGGTCATACTCTTTTTGATGTTATTGAGTATCGTAGCATTGTTGGTGCCTTACAATATCTTCGCATCATTTATCCTGACATTCATTTGTTGTCAACAAAGTATCTCAATTCTTGCATTGTCTTACTGATGTCCATTGGACTGTGATCAAAAGGATTCTTCATTATCTTAGATCTACATCTTCTCATGGCCTTCACTTTATCAAATCATCTTCTCTCAACTTGCATGTTTTTTATGATGCTGATTGGGCCGGTTGTCTTGATGATCATCATTTTACATCTGGCTATTGTCCAATCTCATCTCTAGAGTGTTAAGAAGCACGCAATAGTTGCTTGATTTAGTACTGAAGCACAATATTGCAGTATTGCTCTTACAATTCCAGAACTTTGTTGGACCACTTCCCTTTTTGAGAAAATCGACCTCTCTCACATCAAACCTACTCTTTGGTGTGATAACTATGGTACTATTTTTCTTGCTTCAGATCCAGTCTTTCATGCTTGCATAAAGCAAATTGAGATCTACATTCACTTTGTTCAAGATTTGGTCACTAACAAGTCTCTACATCCGCCACATCCCATCTACTGAGTAGATTGCGAATGTTTTGACAAAAACTCACTTTGACCAAATTTCAACATCTTTGAGACAAAATCATGATTACATATTGTCTTGGGTTTGAGAGGGGTTGATAAGATGTAATTCCAGCCACTTTATTTTCTGATATTATTTATTATTTAGATAAGTTCTTATCTATAGATGTAAATAGTTCTTATTTGTATCTTTTTTGTTAATATCCCTCCTTGTCACATGTATCTTTGCTGGTTTGTATAAAGATTGTAAACTCTCTGTAAAATATACGAGAAATACAACATTTCATCATTCATAATATTCCAGTTTATCAACATCAAATGCTCATCGTATTGTCGTCAATAATGTGAGGTGATTATAGAAATATAATCGCGATAGTAGCTTCATAAGTTGCAATCAATTTCAACTTATAATTTTCTGATTAATGTAGTACACTTTTTTAGTCGTGTAATAGTTGCAAATTTATTAATGATTGATTTAATAAATCCAAGACGCTATAAAGATACTAATTGGTAGACCACGATTTAAACAAGTCATATATAACATGATACTAAGAAAGAACATCACACGTTTCATTTATATTCAGAATAATTAGTGGACAATTTTCATCTGGATTCGGTTGCATACTAATAATTGTTAAGGAAAGAAACAAAAGCGCGGTCGCAAATTAGTGCCACGGGCATCATGTAGCTGATTGGATTCTCAGTGGTGCGATACCCAACTCAAAGGAAGCACAAGCAAGGCCTCAGCCAAGAATTGGAGAATGAGAGCCGGCTAAAGGTCCTTTATTTTGGGCCTTTGCGAGTCCATATATATATAAATATTTTTGAAAGGTAATCCAACTATTTGATTACATAACTCATCTTTTCTTTTTTAATTCGAGAAAACTTTGTAAGCGGATATACTTTTTTGAAGATTTAATTGACGCACCACCTTACAGGTGGACCAAGCAGGTGCACCTCATCATTGAGAGCCTAACTAGTTCTCCATCTACAAGTAAAACCTCGACTGTCCCAGACTCTTACAAAAAGAACTAGCATAGAATCAAACCTGGGACCGAACCAAAGTCAAACCCTGCTCTCAATTATCAAGCCACTTGAGAGCGATTACACAACTTATCATTGATTAGCTTAATACATAATGATTTATGTTTGACCCTGGACAATCCCAAATTCATGAATCATGAGATTTTGTAATGAAGAAAAACTTAGGGATCATAATTCTCAATAAAATAAAAACTAAAACAAAATGATGGAAAGTAAAGGCAAGCAAGGCAGAAGGAGAGGAGGAGGGCAAATGGAAGGAAAGCATTTATGTATAACCCTGTAATTAATTTAATCCAGCAGAAGATGATGGTGATCAAATTAATTAATTCACTGAAAGAAAGATCTAGAAAATATCGAGAATCTCGAGAATGGATTGGTTGCATAGGGGACAAGAGCCTCGATTCAACCAAAGCTCCCTCGAACACACCCTGCAAAAGGTGTGCCCACATGGGATAAATGCTGCCCCTTTTTGCCTTCCCATGCACACGCAGCATACCGTATCATTCCCCGCTCCCACCTTCTCCTCCTTATTCTCTTCCGTTTCATTTAACAGCCTCATTAACGACATCCTCCACGGCGTCCCTGGGGCCGTCATACTCCCGATTATGGGGCCCTCTCTTGTGTTTGCCAACTCGTTGACTTCCCGGAATTGTCGCTCCGCTGCTAGCGCCGCCGCTAAGTTCATGCCCGAACTCGCCGGTAACAAACAATCCATTGGATCCGAATTTCCCTCCGCTGAAGCCTGACCCATGATGACTTCCTCGAGTGGCGGCGGCGGTGATGGTGATGGTGATGGGTCTTCGTCGTCTCTGACGTCAACTGTGGACTGTCTAACACCCCATGTGGCTCCACAACAACCAAACCCTTTGAGTCCGAGTCTTTCTTTTAGAGTCCTCCTCCTCCCATTTACACCCTCCATAGGCTGTTTTAGTATCAAACCCAGAATTGTACTCGCTGCTTCTCTTTCTCTTCGAACCGGTTCCTGCAATAGCAAACTTAGTTGATTCATCTTTCACTCACTACAATACCCAGAAAGCAAAAACAATTCTAAATAGCAAAATATGAGTTATTAACATCAACACAAAGTCACTTGAATTTGTAGGTTAAGAAGACACGTACAGAGAGATTAATAAAAGCAGGGGTCCCGTGATGAGTTGGTGAGAAATTAATGGGAAAACCGCTTGTATCTAATGCTTCAGGAAAGTGAGAGGAGAGAACATGGGGATTAAAAAGATGAAGAGGCTGAGGTCCATAGAAGGGACAAAAATAAATGGCCAGCTCCGGCATTAATATGAGAGTAGTGTTATTGAAGAGGCAAGCAAAACAATAAGGACAAAACTCGGAAAGAGAATTTTAAGGACAGCTTTTCTTCTTTTTTTTTTTGTTTTTTTCTTGTAGGGTGTTGTTGAGTTGCCTTGCTTTGGACTTGAGTAACGAAACCTCTCAAGTTCGTGAATTTCTATGTTATTATTGTTAGCAGAGTTTTAAACCAAAACAAGAAAAGAAGAAATGTAAGTAAAGTTAATGACGAGGGGAACACATAGGAATGGGATTGTTTGGCTTGTTGGTACGCAATAGAAGAACAGGGGAAGCGCGGTTGACGCCGGCCGAAATGCAAGTCAAAGCAAACTAACCGGCGCAGAAGCCCATATGATCTATCTTATTACAACATATGCATGCCAAGTGGCGGTTGCCAGTGTTGGCTGTTCAGATTTAAGACCCTTTGTTTTATGTGAAGTCGCATACCCAAAAAGTTACGAATAATATAAAAGTAAATATATCAAAATTCAATGTATAATTGTTTGTAAGGTAATAAATGAGCCAAGTTGAATAAAGTCCGTTTTATATATATAAAAAAAGAACGTTAAATTTTGCTTAAAATAGTTATGCATATAATAACATAAGTTTGAAATCAATTAATTTAAAACTTGAAATCTATAAGAAGTCTACCACAATTATTTTTAGACCTTATGACCCGAGTAAAATTGGATTCAATTTCGATATAAAACTCTTTTAAAATTAAAATTATTAAAAATTTAGACTAACCCAAATAAAATTTTATCCGACTTAAAATGTTACTATTATTAATATAAATACATTAATCTTTACATTAAACAAAAAATTACTTGACTAAATGACTAGTCTTTATTAACTAATGCTTTGTTTGTTTACACTTTGCAAGCCTAAGGTTTACTAATAAATAAAATTAACATTTTTTTTGACATTTAATTAAGTTCTTTAACATTGTTTACCTTTTACTATATAATTAACAAATTGAGATATATCTTATCAAATGGCAAATGTGTCATGTCTAAAAAGGTAGAGAAGTAGAATAAGAACATAAGAGTATTATTACTATTATCCACTTAAGTAATATTATACAATAAGCTAATTTAACGAAAATCATACTTAACTTACGGACATAATAATAATATCAGCTCAAAGTTGCTATGCTAATATGAATCAAGTATAGGGGAAGAAGTAAATTACTGGAATCAAAAATAAGAAAAAAGTTAAAATTATAAAAAAGATTGAAATAATTAACTCCTTAATTTTTTTCCTTCATCAAAGGAGCAAATTAACATTTAGAGTTTGTTGGAGAAAATTACTTGCAATCTTCTCCATTTTAGTTTTATGAAACTTGACTTGGGCTTTAAGAGTCTCATGTTGACTTTACCTTTTGCTGTTTAAAATTGGTTATCCATCTCATTCAACATTTGGATACATGCTTTGCCCCTCGCACGTTCCTCAATCCGAAGAGACAAGTTACATAATCTAAAGACTGGGAGAAAGAAAATAATGCTTGACGATCGCAAGGTGCTTTCGTCTACGTAAAGCTAACGAGTTTAGGCAATCAAAACAGATACAGAGTTAGGCGTGTGATCAAACCCATAATAATCAATTTTTTGTGGGTGTCTAATTATAATTGCTCTAAGAAGTCAAATTCTTTGCGTCATAATGAACTTAAACTAATGGAACCTTTTGATGGTGATTGCATATAGCCTTAGTTTAAGGGATCTGATCTTTGTGCCAGCTACCCTGTGTCACTCCATCTTAGCTATCCATTTACGTAAGTCCCATGTAAATAGATGATTAGGATGGAGTAGCACAGGATAGGGCAGCGTTGCCGGCACAGGAGATTTGAAGGCTTAGTTTAATGGCTCAATCGTTGGAGTCCAACCCAATAATGAAGACACCTAATGTTGGTTCCCACCCACGGTACAGTTTTAGCATACTTGTCTCTAGTTGTTGGAGGTGAGTCTAAAGGGAATATGTTACACCAAAAACAAGAAGAAAAAAAAAAAGTAACTACGAAGTACCAATTTCTGCTGCACATTAAGGGACCTTAGCCTCCAAAGGTTGTGGAACCATGTGACGACTTATCTTACATTAGAAGATGTCACCTAAAATTTTTAATGTCCCAGAAAGAGGGATTGAAGATTCTTAAGTTTATTCCTTGTTTAAATATAGAAGAATAAATAACAAACAACCTTTTATTAATATGGGCTCTTTACATTGTTACTTTTGTTCTTATTTGCACCTGTTACCTTTATGTCAATCCTGATCTTATTCATTACTAACAATCAAACAACTAAAAATTAAGAAATGTAACTTGCATATCCATTCCCATGTTTTCATTCCTAGTTATCAAAAGTTAAAAAGCATAGCAAGTCCATAATTTTGTTACAAGAACGATTTCGATGTATCCCTAAAACACTACTCATGTTGATGGATGCTACTCCCAAATTGGCTTGAACTAGTTTTACCAACATTTGCAAAAGAATGAAAATCTGGGAGTTGCAAACGAAAACGGACAAGCGAGTGTCGAGGTTATTGTTAATGACAACTAAGTCGCCACATTGTGTTATATCATTTTTCTACAAATATTGCATACAGTTATTGGTGATGTTTTGGTTTTGTCATGTAATGTCTTGCCAATTTTGCATAGTTAAAAATTATAGGCGATGTTCCACAAATCATAAAGAAAATGTATTAGCTATAAAAAATTTTCTTAGCTAAAAGCATTACAAAAAAGTAGCTAAAGATCGAACGTTGACTGGAAAAATTTTAACTCCAAATGATTGACAATGAAAATAAAACGTAGCCAATAATTTTTTGCTATGTTTTTATATTTATAACTATATAGTATTAGCTATGTTTTTTATAACGTAGCCAAATCTTATTAGCTAAGTTTTTCATAACATAGCCAAATGTTATTTGCTACGTTCTTAATAATGTTACAACATGTTTTTGGTTACATTTTTAATCTATGATATTGAGCAATATGTTTTGTATATAACGCATCAACAAAGGTTTTTTTTATTGTGAATTATTTGTTTATTATTATAAAATTAAATTGTAGAAAATTATTATTAATTGAAAATGTCAAACATTGTATATATAAAGTAAAATTATATAAATATCATTAAATTATACCAATAAAAACATAACATTAAAAGATGATCATTTGTTCCTATATAAGATGTTAATGACAACTTGAACAATTCTTACAGAAAAAACAAGAAATAAAGAGATCAGCTGACAAATTGGAAAATGTTTTGCTTAGATTGTAAAAATATTAGAGCATAACCCGAACAACTACCTAGTATTATCCATGTCCATGAACCTATAATCATCCAAAAAAACTTAGTTAAAACCAACTAAAATATTGTGAGTATTGGTATAATAAGTATTTGGTTATGATTAAAGCAAATACCACATAACTTTCCTATTCATAACATAATCACTCATCAATTGCATCTTCATCCATTCTATAATCCAAGAAGAAAAGTGTTAGATTTAAATTATAGTACAAATAAGAAGTGATAGAAAAAAAGTATAGGAGATAGAATGTTTTTAGATGCCTATCCTCACCTTTGTATTCATTATTAGTGGACCAAAGTTTGAAGGATCTACTTAAATCATCCTAAGATAGCATTTTAAATTAACTTGTTGGGATATCTCCAAAACCACTGGCACATTCATTTTTATAAGGTAAGAACGTGAAAGCACTTCCAAATCATGTCCTAATATGTCATTATGATTATATACACATCTAAATCAGGTTGTATATATAATATGTTGTAACACCCACATACCCCCAGGGAGGATATACAGATACTACACAAAACAGAACCAAAATAATCCAAAACACACTAAACATTCCCTTACATGCATTCCTAGAAACTCGAGCAACATACATTACCTTTCATTAAAAGTTGTTTTTAAACAGAACATATCAAACATAT
>JANITW010000002.1:31244767-31255352 GCA_027564335.1 Erythroxylum williamsii | reverse complement strand
TCAATTCCAATTCACAATTAAATACCGGAAAATCATGAATGCATGTACCTATGAGTATATGCATATGCAGTAAACCTGTTCTTCTATAATTAGGGGCCAGTAGCATGCTCAGTCAGTAAATACAGTAAAGCCTATCAGTCGGTCCCAATATTACCAGAATACTCTTGTTGACAGTAACGGGATGTTACAAACATCGAGCCAGAAATTGAAACAGGTGACTGGAAAATTTTCTTTAAAATTTGTGAGATGGTTTATTTGAATGAAATATATAAGTTCTGGAAGAATGCAAAGGTGGTGGACAACACTGTAGTATCAATAGTAGATGGATTGTCAGTTATAGTCAGACAAGATTCTATCGAGATGGATTGTCAGTTATAGTCACACAAGATTCTATCGAGAAGGCTGTTGGGTGTCCAAGTGTTGGAGCAAAACTGTTTAACAATACAAAATAGATCACTCAAGGTCGTGTAGATAAAACTCACATCAATCGACAACTATATGGATTTAGTAATCCAAGAGTCAAGAAGGCTTCAACCCTCGTTCCGAAGGCTAGGGTTCTTCATTCATTGCTTATCCACTGTATTGTACCAAGAGTAGGCTCAAAGGACCTGGTGACAATGAATGATGAGCATTGTTTTTTCCATCTACCTACTCACTAACCCATTAATCTTTCGTTCTTGATTTTGAAGAATATGATAAAGTATAAGGAGGATGAGTATGGCTCTTTACCTTATGGTATGTTGTTGACAAGATTTTTTAGAGAATCTGAAATCATACTTGATAGAGGTAATAGAGTAAAGATGAATTTGAAGAGTGTTATTAATGCCTCTACTATTCATAAAATAGGAATCAAGATTGAAGCTAAAGCGGATATAGGTTTTACACCGAAAGCAAAGTCTGATGGAGAGCTTATAGTAAGACGAAGCAAGAGTGAACATGTTTTGTCTGAAATACAAACAAAACCTCAATCAACAAAAAGAATATCTGTAGAAGAAAAGGCTAAACAATCATCTGATGTGTCAATACAAGTTAAGACGATTCTACAGAGGGAGGAAAACAAGGTTCAACAATCAACTCATCAGGTGTCTTTAAAGGGGAAGTCTGAGACGCTCTAATCAAAAAAGCCCAAACAGTCAAGAAGGTCACCAAAATTATTGACCTTACGAAAATAAGAACAGAAGAAGTAGAAAGTTCTGATTCTTGGTGGAGATTTTGAGAAGGAAGAGTAGCGACAGTAACCTACCAAATCAATTGTCTTTATCTAGCAAAGTCAATCAACGAAATCATCTAGAGAGACAGATATAAAAAGGAAGTTACTATTTGAGAGGAAGAAGCCTCAACAACAACTCTCTTACAAACCAGCAGAAGAACAAAAGAAGATAAAGCTTAGTTAGCAAAAGGTTTCTTCATCTGATGTTCCACAGAAGGCACAGACAGTTGAACACCAGCTAGTACTTTACAATCCTTCTCAACCAATCAAGAAAAAGGATTTAAAAATGAAGGTTATAGAAGAATCAGTACCTGTTCGAAAAAAAAGTTCAATTATTATCAGAGAACCTTTTAAATAGATAGTCAAGGTACAAGTTGAGCCTATACTAGTAAACGATCAGACAATACATCTTCTCAGTCATGAAGAACGAAGATTATATGATATTCTGTGAGATGGAAAGTCAGAACCATATCCAATGAAGATTTCAAAGGATCGTTATAAAATATATCTGATTACAAGCAAAAAAACAATAAAGATTGTACTAGATGCACAACCAAGATGTCCAACCTCCGTAATAAACGAAGAAAAAGGGAAGAAGAAGATGTTTCCTGAAGGGCATGAAGATGATCTTATAGAAGAACAAATTCAAGTGGCTGTGAAGAACATAGACGATACATGTCATGCAGCTTAACTTGTAGGTGTCTATATATCACATCACATATCAAGGGCATTAGGAAGTCAATTTGGAGTTTCTACCAAAGATGAAAGTTTCAAGGTTGTTGGCACAGTGACAGAAGGAAGGTACATAGGTATCGCAGTTGAAGGTATCAATTTTAATTTAGAAATCTTTGTGCATTTAATCATGCATTTCAGACCTTTAGGTTTCATACTTTCAGTAAAAAATGTGTTACATCTTCTTGGGCAACCAATTTATAAACTACCCATACCTGATGATCTTGATCTCCCAGAAGGAAAACAAACCTTCAAATTACCCTCAATCAAAATCATAGAATTAGATGTGTCACCTAGAGAACCATCTGTTGTTGAACACCTTCATGCACTTAGTGAAATATAACAAGATCCTACTGTTAATTCTGAGTTCTTGAAGCATTTCATCAATTAGATTGAAGTTAGTCGCAAGCAGAATTGGAGACAAATGGACTAGTTAAATAAAAGACCTAGGAGAGATCATAAAAAGGGGACATGTAGCAAGTGACAAGTGTCGCTTGCCACACCTTATGCCATAACCCATGAAATTGTTGAAAAATAAAGACCATCTCATTTTAATTGCCTTTCACCTTATTCACTTATTCTCATCTCTTGTAATTTGTCTACTCCTCTTCTTCATCTACGACATTCTCTTCTCACCTCACCCACATTGAGCCTTGCTTCCATCTTTTAATTGCTACTTCCATCTTATTGTTTTTTCAATTCTCCAAAAGAAAAACCTACCTTTACCTCCTTCAAGATGATAATCATGTGATGCTTGGGACCTAGGTCTAGGTGTTGTTTTTGAAGAATTGAAGCTAAACCAAGTAAGTTATGCTTTGAATGTCATGGGTATGGTTAAATTAAGCTAGAATGATGAGTAAATTGAGATTTGATGACTTGGTTATGCAAGGTTTATATATGTGTCATGGGTGATGAAAAATTTATGTACATGTCTTATTTTTGGATATGTAGGATGAGTAATAATTCATGTAACGGTATAGACATGTTTTGAGGTGGAATAATCATCAAAGTGGTGTTTGGATGAGTGTAGAAAATTGTTTATGAATGGGTAAATATATATATATACTCTGCTTATAGTTAATGATCAAGTATAGATCATGATTTGTTTGTAATTGATTTCTTGAATTGAATTGGGTAGAGAATGATGAGGAAATGAAATGGAAGAGACAATCTAGTTATAAGATGAGTTAGATGTAAAATGTTGAAAGTTTTAAAATATGGAAAATGTTAGTAGAAAAAATTTCCACTGATATGCTTCCGTGTTTAATCATAACTTATTATATAGTTATCCAAATGAGTTGATTCTTGATTTGCATAAATTAGAGATATATGGCTACCTTTCTTATGAATACATCGAATTTAAATTCTACTTTAAGAGTCTTAAATTTTGATATGAAAATGAGAACTGGATGCAACAAAATTGTGGATGAATGTATATGTTTGTGTTCTACTTTGGGTTTATGAACCAATAGGGAATATGAATTGGGTATGGATGATGTTGAGCTAAAACTGAGGTATACATAAAGTAGTCATCAACTTGAAATGATGAATTTTGAATATGAAGTGCTTGATACTTAGGAATAAGATATGGAAAAAAAAGATAGAAAATTTGAATGATGAGATGTAATTGAATGTGATGAATCATTTGAGTTGAGATTTAAGAGTTTAACAAAAAGTACTTAGTAGCTGAATCGATATGAAGTGATTTTTCACTAGAAGAGTTGAATTTGGGAAGATTATGAGTGAATGTGAGGTTAGAATGGATGTAAGAACCCTTGGAAAGGCTTTGGAGGGGTTTGGGTGTCACACATATCTATTAGACGGATATTAAGTCTATTAAACAGACTTTATTAGGTATAAAAAGGCCCCTAGACCAGTCCATGTCTGTTAAACCGACATTAGGTCCATCAAACAGACCTTCTCGGGTCTGAAATAGCCCCCAGACCTATGTATGTCCGTTAGGTGGACATGTATGTCCATTTAACGGACATACACTATACACATTCTAAAGTTGCGTTTTTCACCCTATAAATGGAAAAATATCACTTCATGGTATTCATAAAATTGTAGTTCCAGAAGTCCTTTTTCAAACCATCTAAGAATGAACTTAATCCGATATCTCTAGTGAAAGTTATGTTAATTGTCCCGAAATAGGTTTAGGATGATTGTGGACAAAATCATGTTTGATTCTTTTGGCCATAACTTCAACATCCGACTTCCAAATGAAGTGATTCTTAAACCAATAGATTACTAAAACATATTTCTATCTCTACATAAAAATTGGTAGCATTTGGAATTGATGTGAAAAATTTTGATTGAAGGAAAGTGAGGGAATCTGTTGGAATAGTATGAATTGGTATGATTTTACTGAACATGCTTGGGTATTTCGGTTATATACTGATCTATAGACATCCAAATGAGATGATTTTTTGATTTGGAGCAACCTAGAGAAATATGCTTACAAATTATCTGAAGAATTATAATTGTAGTTCAGTCTTTAAGATTCTCAAATTCTAGATGGAAGTTGTGAAAAGTATACTGTTTTAGTATAGGAACAGTTCGAAAATGTTTGAGATATATCCTTCAAAATAATGAACCAAATTGAATGATTTTGATGTCATTAGAAACATAAGACATAGGGGAACAGTCTTATAGAAGAGAGTATTGCCAAATTACTTTATTTTAATTGTCTAAATGATCAAGAATAGTAGACCCGAAATTCAGTTTTGGAAAAAAAAATTTGAAAGTGATACAATGAGTTATGAATTGTGTTTTCAATGGTTTTATTGAGGTAAAAACCTAAGTATAAATTATACTTAGGTGAGTTTTGTTATGGGATTGATTTTGTGAAGAAACTAATGGATAAATACCTGAGATTATTGTGAATATGTATTGTACATATTTCATTACATACATGTGCATTGTTAATCACATTTAACTGTGCAAATTGTGATATATGTGTATTTTATTTATTATAAAGGAGTAACTGGAACATCAACCTCCAGACGTTGCTGAAACTTCTAGGCATTAGCTTCGAGAGCAACTTGTGAGTAACCTAGATGGTCTCACTCAAATAAATATTTGTTTTATATTATGTTTGAATTGTTGAATGAATGTGTTTTGATTATTGGATTTTGAAAAATGAAGGTCCGATGACTGTGATATTTGAATGAGATATTGAAGTGCTACTTGAATGTAAATGTGATGAAATAAATGTTCATGATATAATTGATTGTGACAGATGTATTCCATACATGAATGCACAATCAGATAAAGGCAATTGTGACCAAAGTAGTCACCAAAAACGAACTTAAAGCTCAGATTGTGAAAAAGAGCCTCGAGCTCAGAAAGTGATTAAGAGCCAAAAGCTCACTATGTAAAATGAGCCCTGTATTTTCATCAGATAAGGGACAGTTATCAATGAGCCTGATATCCATAATAGATATGGGACAGTTTAGGCACTTAGTCACAATAACGTAATAATTGGAAATGAGTTACATGAGAATTTCATACGCATTTTAATAAGTATGTTGATTGTTTGAAATGCCAAATTGGTTTGCTCTTAAGTGAAAATGTGATATGTGTTCAATTATGAAAAAATTCAAAGATGTGAAATATATATTATATGTGTTGATGTAATGTATGAATTGAGTGAATCATCAATGATGGTTACCTTATTGAGTTCACAAAACTCACCAAAATTGTAAAATTGATTTTTCAGGACCGAGAGACGACTCTAGCTATTGAGAGTCATTACAAGCAGTATAGACTTGTGATTTGGGAAGAGAAGTCATGAGCCAAAGGTCGGTTTGCTAGTTTTTGGATAAAGTAGACAGATTTTTGTATATTTCCTCTTTCATATAGTACTTTCGTATTAGGCTATGATGATGTACATGTAGGAAATGTTGAAAGAAATATTGTAGACCTTCGATAATTACAAAATGAAATGAGGAAAAAGTTAGTTTTTAAAATATTGTGATTTTATTATGATGCTTTATAAGGGAATAAAGGTATGAAGCCATGTTAAGTGAATGTAATGATTGAACGTAGCACGCCATTGTCTTAGGTTATGTACTGGAATGACCTCTAGGCATTCCGGTATGTGTTTTAAGATAAGGGGGCACTATATATCTAATCGAGAGATCAAGTCCATCCTAAAGAAGATGGTTAATCCCAATAGGAAGGATTAGAGTTTGCACCTCAATGATGCCTTGTGGGCATATAAGATTGCATACAAGACTCTAATAGGGATGTCACCATTCAGGCTTATTTTTGGGAAGACATACCACCTTCCATTAGAGCTACAACACAACACTTATTGGACAATTAAGAATTGTCACACGGATTTAGAGTTGTTGGTGCCTACAGACAATACAATTACAAGAGCTCGAAGAATTGCGACATAAAGCATTCAAGAATGCCCGTCATAACATCTCTAGGAAGACATTTGTGGTGGGATAGAAATTACTTTTATATCATTCAAACCTCAAGCTCTTTCCAGGTAAGTTACGCTCCCAATGGATAGGTCCCTTTGAGATTACACAGGTATATCCCCATGGAGCAGTGGAGATCAGAAGTGCCAAGATGGGGAAAGAGTTTAAAGTCAATAGATCTCATCTTAAGCCTTACTTTGAGGGATTTCAGATTCACAACGTTGAGGTGATGGAGCTTAAAGCTCCAACATACAATGGTTAATATCGGTTGACAGGCGTCGAGCTTGTGACCATAACCAAGAGCTTATTGGGAGGCACCCAACCTTATCCTTTCATTTTAATTATTTGATGTTTAAGTTTGCTTTCATTTGAGTACCTTATTTGTTTTTTTGTCTGTTTTGTTTTTAGGAATGCAAGACCAGAGCTGTAAATTTCACTTTCAAGTTGTTGAGCCTTCTCTGATCCAAGGGAGACCTTTTGTTCTCATCCCCTTGTATTTTTATTGATTTTAGGACATCGGGGACAATGTCCCATTTAAGTGTAGGGGTGGGGCCATGTTTAAAATTTTTGCATTTTGCAGCTGAACTGTGATGAATGTTGAACCAATGTCATTCTATCATAGTAGTTGGATTGAGAATTCAGTTGTGTGCTTGAATTTAGATTAGATAGCTTGAGTGAAAGGTGAATCATATGGATTGATTGAAGTAGTTAGTTGCATAAACTCAGTCAATAATTTTGATACTTGAGTGATTAGGTCATGTATGAAAATTTGATGAATTTTTATATAAGCACATGTGAGGTTTTGTGCTTATATGATTGCATTTCATAGTCATTATGTTTCTTTGATGTATGTGAAGTTCCCCTAGGAAGATTACCTTTAGAACTTGCATGGAATTAGTTTGAAACTATGAGATGCATTCTTTATAGAAATGATTAAGCCTTCTTTTTTTTGAACCCTTAGCTTAAATAACCCACCAACTCATTTTCCCCTTGCCAACCCCTTTAAGCCTTTAACCTTGTTTGTTTTTTGAATGAATCACCTTACATTGAAACTTGAAAACCCTTTAGCCTTACCTTGTCACAAGTTTAATGAAGTAATGAGTGAGCATTTGATGTATATAATTTAGGGCTTTTGTTTTGCATTCAATTCTGGGATGTTTTGAGAGGCACTTCCACTTATGTTTTTATTGATCTGTGCTGCTATTATTTCCTTATTGTTATAGTGTTATCTAAAAATAAGAGAAAGAAAAAGAAAAAGAAAAAAAAGAAAAAGAAAAGCATCTTTGTTTTTAATATTATTGATTAAAAACGCCTTTGTTTATGCTATCGAAGGAAATGTAGTAGCATTAGTTAGTGACGAGTAGTTGTAGTCCATTGTATTTATTTGCTTATCTCAGAATTGGCGTTTAGGTGTCTCTCGTACTTAGTACTTTGTATATGCTTGTGAGTACCCTTTTACCCTTTTACCCTTTTTGCCTGACCTTAACCCAAACCCCATTAGAACCAGTAAAAGCCCATTTGATCCATGATTGGATGTATTCTATGTAGAGAAAATGGGTGTATTTGCAAGCCTATGGTATTATAATCTCTTAGAAGGGGTTTTAAGTGAAACACCAACCCTCACATACTTAAGTGATTTGAGCAAACACCGAGATGAAAGTCCATCTTAATTTTATGCTTATCTTTGATCAATGGTGTCTACCTTTGACTTTGTTTATGTGTACTAATGAAAAAATTATGATGTGTAGTAGTTTGATTCTTGAGTTTGCCGAAGTTTGAAGGATTGCATACATTTGATTTTCTTTGAAAACGAATTGATGGAATAATTTGGTTGTTTCTAAATTGTTTGAGGACAATCAATAGTTCAAGTGTGGGGGTATTTGATATGAATAGATTTTTCTATATTTTTATATGTTATTTCATTTGAATTCATTCTTATTTTTGTGTTTAATTACTCATTTTGTGTTCCTATTGGTTTCACATGTAGATTTAATGATGGAATACAAATACAAGATTAAAACACGAAGTTTTGAAGCCGTTAAGAGCTAGGAAGGTTGTCTATAATGCAGCCAAAAAATTGAAAAAAAGACTTGGAGAAGCATTAAAGAGGTTGTCCAAAATGATAGTCAAATGTATTTAATGGAGAGCCAAAACTTGTTCAAAATGATAGCCTTTGGAGCTTTCTTTGCACACCAAATGACAGTATCTTTGGAGGTCCTTCTTCCCTTAAAACGCAGCTCAATTGGCTTTTAAAAATCCAACATTATGACATCACCATTAGCTTTTGAGGAGAGGAGTTTCACGTATGAAACACAGTTGGAGGACGTTTGACGTAGTGAGAAGTAGCAAAAAGTGTGTGTAATGCATGAGGTTTTAAGGGGCATGAATAGTACCAATGGACCAAAAAATAAATCACAAAATCATAAGAACAATAAAGCAGAAGAGGGGAGGCAAGGAGTAGTGAAATGATAAAAAGAGCATGGCAAAAGCATGGACTAACATGCAGTATAGGAAAATAGAAGAAGGTGAAATGTAGTATAGGATTCCATGCCAAGCATCAGCTAGAAAGGTGGCTTTAAAATGCAACATTTGATGGAGCCTTCATCCATGCCAAAACGACATAGTGTAGGAGGATCGCACCAAGGAACAAAAACAACAGCAGCAGAAGTGGAAAACGCTAGCTATTAGGATGGACGAAACGGAGACATTTGCAAGGGTTTTTATGTTAAGAGAAAGGTGGCCACCAACATTAATTTTTACATCAAGTGAATAGTAGGAGGGAGTAGCGTGGGAAATAAGCAGAGAATAGAGCTTGCAATATAAAAAATGATTGGAGAGATGATGGCTTTAACTTAGAGATGGTTGGCTTAGAGCTTGGAGCCTTCCTTGCTTTCCAACAGATGCAACTCGTCTATAGTTACCTTTTTGGATTTAATTTCAATTATTGAACTGTTCATTTTCCACCTTTTGCTCGGTGTTTGCTGTAACTTTAGTTTTATGACCAAATGCTTGTTTTTCCTTTGTCATATCTGAATGCTTTATGTTTATTTGTCTTAATAGAATGCTTTAATTTCCAACTCATTAGTTTAATGCTTAGTTTAATTCTTTCTTTAGTTTAATGTCTTTTTGTTTTTATTGTCTGAACTTGGGATTTTGATTAATGAATGGCTTTGGTTTAATTTTTTAGCATTGATTTAATTTAATTAAGTATGGTTTATCTTTGTTTAATCTTTGTTTTCATTCATTTAATTATGTGTGGTTGGTTGCTTAAGGGCTTGAAGGTATAGGAAGGATTAAGGATGAAATTGTGAGAATTTGAATTTTCTTTTGCTTAGTTTGGTGTTTGTAGACTTAGGTTGGTTTGGGACTTTATGTAAAATGCCATGGATTAGGTGTTATCCTTAGGATTGATCACCCTTTAGGTAATTCCTTAATCCTAAAACTACGAATGAGCAAGTGATACGTAATAGTCCATAGCAATTTCCAAAACTAGCAATAGGTTAGTTGGATTTGCTATTAATGCTTAATCAACCAATCTAGGTTCTCATACCTTTAGGTTACACTTTTCGAGCTTACATGTTAGTGGCCTAAGTTAGTCATTCCTTAGTACTTAAAAACTTTTCCACTTTTAAATCTAAAGAGATTATTTTAGGCTATAGATGGAGATAGCGGTATTTTTAGCGCTTGTCAAATTTATCTAAGTTAAAGGAATTGAGGGTTTGACAACTTGTTCGTATTGGGTCGCGTACGGTCCAAGTATTCACAATACACTGTGGAAAAGACCATACAACAGCATGATGTATAATAAAAAAATACCAAGGATGTACGAAAATACCTTATTCCCGTGAATAGGTTGCTTCTTTTTCGGATTCCAAGACACTGCAAACGTGAATGCCCTCTACTGGTATCCACGCGAGTATGCACGATTCGGGCTGCGGCTGTGGTGTGCTAGCACGTCCTGAAACTCTTTCCGAACGTCGCACGATATTCCTCTCGGATGGTGGCTAGGGTTTCGTGATAATTGTGTCTCATCTATCTAATGAGACCTAAGCTTCTCTATTTATAGAGAAACCCTAATCCCATTGAGGCTCCAATAAGTTTTGGCCTATTATATCTCATATAATAAAAGCCCAACAACTTAATTCAATCTAGCCCAATAAATATATCTACATATATTTATTCAATACCTAATAAATTAGGCCCAAGAGAA
>JANITW010000002.1:31106252-31129920 GCA_027564335.1 Erythroxylum williamsii | reverse complement strand
TTTTGGATGGCAAAGGATGGCTTCCAAAGCCATTAATTGCCATTCCATCCTGTTTAAAAATAGACTCCCAAACAATGGCTTGAGTCATTTGAGTCATTCCATTCCATTCCCTTCCATCCTTCCACCAACATCCAAACATACCCTAAAATATCTTAAATTAGATATATATATTAGGACATAACTTAAACATGTCATTTCAATTAGCTTTTATCCTTATATTAATGGCAATTTTTGTGCTACTTTCAACTATTTTAAAATATACAAAAAAAAAATTAATTATTAGCAGTATACAAGTGAAAGTAGCGACTGAAAACACAAACTTCTTCCCGAATTCTAATGTTCGTGTTTGCTAAACTTGCTAGAGCTGCCAAGGCATGCCGCGTCCCCACGGCAGCCAAAACCCCAAACTTCTCAGCCACCCCACTGAATTACATAACTCCTCGCTCCTTCCACCGTAAGCTTCTTTGATTGCCTTTTCTCCTCTATATTATCGGTCTATTTATTCCAAATGATGTTTCCTTTCTGATTTGTTGCATATTATATATGAGAAACGTGATGAAATTTTCTTGATGCAGGTTTGGAATTTCAACGGCCAAAGTTGGATTTTGGCGTTAAATATCCATATATGCTTCCGTGTCTGTTGAGTGGTTTGCTTGGAGGTGTATTTATGAATGTTGCCTATGCGGATAATAATGAGGTGTGCTTTGATTCTACTAACAAACCCCCCATTGTTCACGGACAGTAAGGAAAAAGAACAATTTTGTGGAATTGGAAGTATGCAAGTTTATAATTTTAACTGTGGTTTGTGTCAAAAGCTGCACTTTTTCATTTCGTATGAAATATTTGATTTCTTAAGGCTTCTGTGAAACCTCATCTGCCGTCGGAATCTGCTTCAAACTTTACTTATATGGAGGAGACTGTCAAGAGAGAACGTGGGCGAATTGAAGAGTCGCTCAGAAATAAAGGAATGAAATACGGTTCTTATCCTCGATATAGTGTTGCTGTTAATGGCCAAAAGGTTTTGTGCGCTTATTTTTATGGTTACCCCAAATTATACTGTGCTATTTGCTTTCCTCTGTTAAATGCTGTTTCATGTGCTTTTTACTGCTATCGTAATTTACGATTCTTTCTTGTCAGCCATCAATTATTGCTTCTAGACTCTTGCATCTGTATTACCATTTCTAATGGATTTTTGTTCAGCCAATATTGGAATTTGTCACAACTTATTTTTGTGGTTTATTCTAACTTAGGTTATAAGTTCTTTTCCGTATCAGTATGTTGACTACTGTCCTCTGCTCAATACTTCTCAATACTGTTTCACATGCCATACAAGTAGGGGATGTATGTTGCTGTGTGACATATCACTTGTGATAATGGAAAGAGATGATTGAATGACTAGTTTTGAAAAGTCTCAAGTAGAATGTTGGAAATTCCCAGCTATGTTATGATATAAGACCCATGAAATCACCCTTCATAGAAAAGGTTACATTTAAGGCTATAGGGCCTGTTTTGTTTCACTTTGAATCAGTTTTTTGGATGTCTAAAATTGAGCTTCCACAACGAAAAAAGAAGCCTATTTTGATAATGTTTGGTTACCAAATCAATGCTTATGAAAAATCACTTCCTCAAAATCATGGTTTTCAGAAATATCTTTTACATGTTCTTTCTTTTAAAGCAAGGCTTTAGGGAAAAAATGGTTCTCAGGCAAATGATAATACATTTCTTAGTTGTCCATCAACTAGAGTTTTGCTTTGAAGCTTGTATTTATTTTTGTTTAGATTTCTAACCACTCATCTTTTGAGTTTTATGTCTATAATTTATGTGTTATAGATTTATTTAATTTTATCTTAATGCTCTTAAGGTAAATTGAAAGTCAAGATTTAGAAAGATTATCTCTTACATTTGAAGAGAGCGATTGGATTTAATAATTAATGCGGAATGGGAGAATTAGAAGTTAAAACAAGCACAATGCAGACAACTAGAGAAGTACACCAAAGGAGAGAAAATAAAGAGAGGTTGTGGGAAAAAAGAGAAGGGTTTAGACGAATTGAAAAGGGGGACAGGAATTACGAGTCACTATTTACGCAAAGCTAAAGACTAAATTTGGCTATAGTGGATAAGATAGAAACCCTAACAGAAAAGTAATCTAAAAACTTAATGGGAAGATAAACTTACATGTCTTAAAGAAAAATAAGCTAATTAACTCATTCAATACCTCATTCCTAGTTTCTTTTTACTAACAATCCTCATCTGTAATCTTTTTTTGCTGCAGGACCTCTTTTAGATTAATTTTCTGTTTGATTATGTGGTCAATGAACTATTCGTAGCCAAGAAAGTAATTACCATTTGTTTGTGATGTAATTACGTCCTATGTAGTGAAGCTGCGGCCAAAATATTTCTAATAAGGATATAGCTTGCTTGATAGATCACAGTCAAGTTTCGAATACCTCCTGAAAGTGATATTCCACAGTTGATTGCAAACCTTGTTTCAAATATTGGGTTGAAAGTTGATGGGCACAATGGTGGAACAGAAATACTATTGCGTGCTTGGGACAGGTTGGATGAATGGCTGTTTAGTTACCTTTCACTGTCCTTGCAGTCTCTAGCTTTTAGTTATCTACTACTAAGTGGTCTTTGGTTATTTAATCATGCTAACCCTCTATTTCTCTCTCTCTTGTGCATGTCCAGTGCAGTTGCTTGGCAGTTGATGCTTAACCGTCCTGTAAAACAGACGGAAAGAGCTGCAGACAAGGACCCTACAAGAAATATTAATACAACTGAGGGAGATCTTAGCATCCTCATATTTCGATCACTCCTTAGCAAAGATAAACCAGTAAGTTTACTAGAAAAAAACCATTGGCTGTGTTATAGTATTAGAAGATTCTCTGAAATGTCAAGTAGCGGACAAGCCTTTTTGAGTGATTGATGTTAATATCACAGGAAATTGAGTTTATAAAGTCTGGGAGCTTTAGCAACTCAGAGCTTGATGCTTTAGTGTCTCTTTTAGAATTAGCTAGCCAGAAGCAAAAGTCCTTAGATAGAAATCCTGGTGAAGGCACTGTAAATAATTCATCTGTAGAAAAGATAGCTACCAGTTTAGAATCCATGGGAGTAAGAGTTTATGGACTTGAGCAAACCGAGTCAGATCTTTCAAATGGTGAGATTTCATGGGACAATATCGTTGGATATGAACAACAAAAACGGTAAGCAAACATGCAATTTCAATTTCTTATGTTTTGGATTTATCTCGTTTTTGTTGCTGTGTGTGCTGAAAGTATGTAGGTATTTATTGTCTGTTTAAAATCATGAAAACAAGTAGTCTAGTTTTTAACCCTACAAAATTTAGTCAAGTTTGTTTGATTGATTAAACATGTTAGATATGTTTGTTAACTTAGTTTATTTAGAATTTCATCCATCTCTATTCTCCTTAATCCCTCGCGACCAACTTATTCTAATTGTAGATTTAAAGATTATGCTTCATATTGGAAAGTGCTTGTAGATGATTCGATTATATTATTTGCAGAGAAATAGAAGATACAATTTTGCTAGCTCTTCATAGTCCAGAAGTGTACGACGATATTGCTCGTGGAACTCGTCATAAGTTTGAGCCAAATAGACCTCGAGCTGTACTTTTTGAAGGACCACCAGGTTATGTTTCCAGTCTTATTCTAGTAGCTAAACGTTGATAGTTACTTTTCATCATATATTATTAGATGAACAATTTGAAAACTACATTTATGCTTCATTTTGCCACATTGTATGGAGGCATTGAAAATAAATGTTAACCATTTTTATGGTTGCATTTAGTTAAGTTTGACTTGCTGGTTCCTTCTTTTCATTATGACTTAGTTAATAGTTGCTTGTTGACATTGATACATGTGTTGTTGTGGGCCTTTAGCAATTGTGTTGAATGTATATGTGTACGTTTCTGCTAAGTTATCAATCTTACGGGCTTTATCAATAGTTTAAGTTTTTATTTCTCTGATGGATTTGCCTATTCGCTCCCATTTATATTTGATTCAGGTACAGGGAAAACATCTTCTGCACGGTTTATTGCTACTCAAGCGGTATGCCTCTGACATGTCAATTTTATCTTCTTAATGTTGAATATAATTCATATAATAATTCATTTGCAGTTTATTTAGACTCAGGTCTTTATATGAATCAGTGCAATTTTTACCTTTGATTATATTTTCAATATAAACCAATTCTTTAGTGAAGAAAGAAAAGAACATGTCAGACCTTTCACTTTGGGGTGCTTCCCACTGGGTGTCTTCAGTTGTATGGCATTATGTCATTTGATTTGTATTCTAATCTTTTTCTTTCTCTAGGTGAATAAGGCCTTATTTGGTGAACAGCTTATCAGCCATTTTTTAGCTGATTGAAACGTTTTAGCTGTTTGATCATTCAAATAGCTGATGGATATATTTGGTAATCAACTGATTGGGTTGGCTGATTGAACTCAATCAGCTAATTTTGAAGAAGCTCCCATGGAGGAGCGTTTTGCTGGATAGCTGAAAATCTAATATGAAAAAGTCAATTGTACCTTAGTCTGCATATACCTGAAATTGTGGGCCAAACTCGTTGCTTTCTAAAATTGACAGAGAATGGAAGAGAGTCACTGAAATAGAAGAAACAGATAAACCCCATAAACCCGTTTTGATGGTTTTTCTTCACCTAGGATTACGCCAAGAGCCACGTCTCTGTTTGTCTACCTTTCTCTGTTGTAGCAACTTTGTTGATCCTCTAGCTCAAAAGTGTGCTCTTTGTTTCTTCCCTTTGTCCTTCTTTGGTTGTTGTCTCAGCTACTCTTCTTTGCAGTTTTCTTTCGATTCCCAAAAATAGTTTTAGTTGTTTGATTATGTGGACATCATGATAACACACTCTATTGAGGTTTTATTCACTTTTTATTTATTTCTTCTTCCCTCCTTTCCCCACTATTGAGGGCAAAGAAGTGGCTTTGATGTTTTGATTGATGAAAAGCCGTCTATATAATGTTGGAGATAAAACAACTTATTTTAGTAGGTGACATACCAGACTTTTGAGTTTCACGCAGTTTCTTATGACCAAAAGTATAAACTTAATTTTTGTAAAATTAAATATCTAAAATCTAAACTCTTATGAAAATATTGAAACAAATATTAAGATATGATACTCATGTTCTTATAAATCTTTTTTTCTTAAAGTCACGCCCTCATAGTCATTTTATACATAAACAGCTAATACTAAACAACTAATTTTACCAAACATTTTTTATAAATAGTTGATGTTATCCGCTAATCAAATCAGCTAATATAATGCTCTGTCAGCTAACCGCTGATAGAATCAGCTAATAGTTAATGCAATCCGTTGATTGTCAAACGAGGCCTAAATCTAATGCAACAAAATGTTGTTGCGTAAACTAAAACTCCTTCCTCATGTAAGCTTGAGAGTTTATTTTGTAATGCGTGATGCTTGCTCTTCTTTATATGTCATATTTGTTGAAACATTTTAACATATTGAAACTTGATTCGTTCCAAATGTAATAAATATGAGCTAAATTCTGAACGCATGGATTTCTTTACATATTTTGGACAAAAAGTTTGCTTTAATTTATTACTAAGTATATCTTCAATCATGTGTATACCTTGACAGGGTGTGCCATTTCTATATGTTCCATTGGAAGTTATCATGTCAAAGTACTATGGGGAAAGTGAACGCTTGTTTGGTAAAATCTTTTCCCTCGCTAATGAGCTCCCTAGTGGTGCTATCTTGTTTCTTGATGAGGTAACAAATTTTTAGTTATTCCCCTAGTTCATGTTAAATTCATGTTATTACTTTCATATCTTTTTTCTGACTATTTCTTTGAGATCATAACAGATTGATTCTTTAGCTGTTGTTCGTCAAGATAGTACACATGAAGCCTCACGAAGAATTTTATCACTTTTATTGCGACAGGTGACAATTGGCATCTGGTAGCATTATGCTATGAAATATGCTCAATTTCTTGGAGAAATTCTTTTTTCTGTTTTTGCCTTGACGTTTTGGGTCTTATTGCTAATTTCTTCCTATATTTTATGGGTCAAAAAACATATATGTCTGGCTCCAATCTTTGATACTTTGTCATGTCTAGATATTTCTGGATCTAAATTACCAGCATCTCTAGCTATTAAATTTGCAGGAATGGGTTCCTGTCCCGGAAACATGGAGCTGCATGGCTCCTTATTTCCTGCATGCAAAACTTCATTTTTAATCGTACAATAACTGTCGTTTCTAAGCAGCAGTGGAAGAGTTGGCTGGATACTTAGCTTCATAAAATGGCAGTTCTGAAGCTTTTGTTGTAGGAGCTTAAGTGTGGAACCTTTTGGATAATTGAACTTTGATCACAATGAACGTGGTAAATTGTAATTCCTTTTTTCCTTTTTTAATTTTGGCAGATTGATGGATTTGATCAAAATAAGAAGATTGTTATCATCGCAGCAACAAACAGGAAACAAGATCTTGATCCAGCCATGATCAGGTGTGGCAATGTGATTGTCCTATTGATGATCTTAAGCGATTCATTTTTTCTTGATCAAATTGGGATGACAGAATTTACTTTTTCTGTGTGCTGTCAGCCGATTTAACTCGATAATAACTTTTGATCTACCTGATGAGCAAAGCCGCCAGAAAATAGCTGCTTACTACGCAAAGCACCTAAAAGAATCGGAATTAGAGGAATTTGCCAAGATCTCAGAGGAGTAGGTGACATTTTGTGTCTAGGAATAAATTGTTGTTACCTTTGTTAAATGCTAGTTTCATGAAGTTAGCTGCTTCTGAATACATCTGAAATAGATTCCATGAGCATCTATTCCATCTAGCTTGGCAAAGTGGGGTGCTATGATGATTACATTGCCTTTGCTCCTGCTTAATCAACTTGTTTTCTAGCTCTGTAGCTGCATCAATTTGAAGGAATATTCTCTTGTATCAGTTAATTCAACATCTGATATCTGTTTCCATGACCCCACAAGTTCCGTTTGGGAACTGAATTGCCTGTTTACAACAATTTTTCTTGCTTATGCAATACTCTTTTGCTTGTTGCTTTCAGTATGTCTGGGAGGGATATTAGGGATGTTTGTGAACAAGCTGAACGCTCATGGGCATCAAAGGTATTTCCTCCCTCTGTTGTGTTTGATTTGTTTTCTCAGAATCTTATGGCATTGTACACTGTTCGTTTCTTTACAGATCATTCGAGGACAAGCAGCTAAAGATGGAGAAAAAGGCTGTCTTCCACCATTTTCAGAATATGTTCATAGTGCTACAACCCGGCGGAAGGCCTTGTCCAGTATAGCAGATCTAAGAAAGAATAGTTCTAACAAAGATACGCCAAGTGTGCTAGGAATAGGATATAGTTACGGTTAGAGCAAAGAAAAGCTAGTTGAAATGTGAGAAGCAGCTTATTGGACAGACGCCCAAATTTTTCCTTATCTCGACTGAAATCAATCACAAAACACAAACGTCTCTATCGTTAATCGGGAAAATCAAGAAGCCATGGTTCTGATTATTGACGAAGAAAAAAGCAAGATAACTTGATAAAGTGTGGTGGTGTTATAGTAGTAGTAGTAGTACTACTAGTTGTAGCAGTAGCAGTAGTTGTTGTAGTAGGTCTGTAGTTGGCCTCAGAAGTTGAAGCTGCAGCTGCATTGCAGCAGACTGAATAACAGAGCTTCTTCCCTGTATTCCCATAAACGATAGCAGCATAATTAGCAGCAAGCTACTTATTTAGTATAGAAAAGAGAAATTTATTTATTTACCTTGAGGAAAAGGGTTCATCTGATTCTTCATCATCTACTTGTTTCCTCTCTCTACCAACTACCCTCCCAGCAACAAGCAGCTGAGTCTGCAGCATCATCTGAGTCAATTCAGCCTCCGCTTCCATTCTCCGCTTCTGGCCCTCCCAACGCGAAATTTCCCTTGCTTTGATCATCTCCATCTCCTCCCACTCCGTTCGGAGAAATCGGAAAGCTGCTGCAGCTGCAGCAGCAGCAGCGAGGTTGGGAGAGTGGGAGCTATGCTGGGAAGTATAAGTAATTAGGCTGTTAGATCCTTGGTCGTCAGATTCAGTTCCATATTTCTGGGCTCCGACTCCAACGCCTGGCCGGTCGCGGTTGGTTGCCATGCACAGAACATGACAAGATAGGATCGATCAAATATAAAAGCGTGTGCGGGACCTACCACCATCACTCGCCTGCCCCAAACCCACTTTAATTATGATCAATACCTTTTTACTACATTATCAGTCATTTAATTTTCATTTTTAAATTATACAATTAAAAGTGTATCCATATAATTAAGGGTTCATTATAAAAAGATAAGCTTTGCCTGTCTAAACTTTAAAAATGATGTTAAAATATTTCAACTTTATTGTAAAAATAGCCTATAAAAGTGTATACAATTAAAAGTGTATCCATATATTTCGTTGTTGCACATTCTTGGAAAGTAAATTTATCTAAGTTTAGGTTGATGCATTTGAGGAATCATTCAGTGTTGTCGAGCTTTATTGTTTGATCATTTGTCGATATTCTCATTCTTATGGCATCTTGTTAATCCCCTGAGTTAGATCATTCGTCATTAACATCCCCATATATTACACTTGGAATTGGAACCTTGACTTAGATTTGATGAATTTTCATTGTTGATTCATTGTATTTAAACAATAGACAAGAAAATTAATGTTAGCAGGAACAATTACAAGAACTAATCTTATATTCGTGTTCATTAGGAAGGCTTCTAACTCTTTTCTGTAGCATATTAGTGAAGCAATTTATGTATATGGAAGTCTATTAAGGAGAGAGTTAGGAAGGGTGTGGTGTAGTCTACAGAGCTAAGTCCATATTAATTCAAATAATATTGCTTTCTAGTAGATATCATATTACATCCATATCGTTAAAATTTTCATTTCTTAAAACTAAGACTGTCCTATAGAAATGTAACTAGAACTAGTAACGTTACAATGGATTTACACAAAAAAGAGGAAGGCTTAGTGGGTTATGATGCTTATCCAGCAGGATCAGTTAGTGCTAAAATTGGCAGAATTTGCATAGAACTAGAGCTAAAGTTGAGGTGAGGAATATTGTTGTTAACTTTGGAGTTAGCCTTAGGGAGCTTCTATTTCAAGTTTTAGAGTCATGATTCTTATCCAACAGGATCAATTAGTATTGGAATTGGCAAAATTTCCATTGTCTGGAGTTGAGGTGAGGAATATCGTTGTTTACTTTGGAGCAAGCCTGGGAGAGCTTCTATTTAAGATCATGATGCTTATCCAGCAAGATTAGTTAGCATTGGAATTAGCAAAATTTGCGTTGGAACTGAAGGTGGAGTTAAGGTGAGGAATATTGTTGTTAACTTTGGAGCTAGCCTTGGAGAGCTTATGTTTCACGTCTCAAATAGTAGTGCTTGATTCTCTTAGTTGAGAAGTTGTGCTTTCTTCCTTAACTTCTTATTCTCTTTTTCTCTTCAAAAACTTCTTATTCTCTTTTATAAAGTTTAAGATTTTTTATAATTCATAAATTATGCATGTTTTCATATTAAGGAGATCATAAAATAGGTATTGTTTATTTTTAACACAACCTTCTTAACCTTCTTTTTTTATTTATTATCTCCTTAATTTTCTTGTAGAATTGGCAGTGAAGAAATAAGAACATCTCACACTGCTAATAGAGTCTAACTTATAAATTCCAACATTTGAATGACCTTAAGACATGGTTTAATTCAATAAAAGATGATATACAAGTTCAGTATAGAAAGAACAACTTTATAATTAAAGAGTTTTTGATATAACCAAAAACTTGATCTTTGTTTATTGGACCTAGATCTAGATCTTTTTACTTGAATGCAATTGGAAGATACACATAAATACATATAATTAGAACGAGTTTTTTTTTAGTTTGATCCAAATATATTTTAGTAGTTGTATGAGAAAGTGTTACTCACGTTTAACCATCATGCGTATTACCAAAAAAAAAAGGGTGGAAGTTAAATATATGTGACTTTTATTAGGGGTGGAAATCTCAAGTCTGAGCTAAGCCCAGCTTGACTAAATATATGTGACTTTTATTAGGGGTGGAAATCTCAAGTCTGAGCTAAGCCCAGCTTGACTTATTTTTTAAAACATAATTTTCAAAACAATGTTATTTTGTGTTTGTCTGTCAGCCTTGGGCCTAAGCAGCATAAGCTTGGTCAACGACTTGAGCCCAATCATACTCAAAAAATTAGGTCCAAGGCTCATTCAACCTGGGCATGGCCTGTTGACTTTAGGCTAGGCTCGATCCCAATTGCCAAGCCTAGCTTTTATTGCATCTACAATTGGTATATGCTTCACATGGGAAAAGTGTGAAGCTGTTGTTAATGGATTCAAGAATGTGATTTATTATTGTTTCAACAATTTAGCATAAGCTGAAAAGAAATACTCTTAATTTTGCCAAAAGAAGGGGTTATATTTAACGGTAGAATGAGATTTGTAATTTATTGTTATTATATTTATTATATAATATGGATATTATGAACCTGAGTAATTTTTCCTATTCTCTATATTGATTTTCTCAATTGTAATGACCAGATGAAGCTAGAGATATCAAATACTAAGCCTAATATTGGTCAATATTTTTATCAATATAATAATATAAATGTGAGTATTGCCCTTATGTTTTTATCAACACATTATGAATATTTCAATTATAAATTATATGATATTAATGTTATCATTCAAATTTTTGGTGTCTTATAGGTATGTAGTCTTAGTAAAAAAGTTAAGGCTTTGTTATTGTAACAAATTTTTCCAGACATCTTCTATACATTGGGGTAAGACTTTTATATGCAAAATACATTGTTGTGTGCAAGAGATGCATTTATTTTTCAAAATTGTTTTGTAATGCAAAGCATTAGAGATTTTTATCAAGTTGGACATTTAATGTTTGGAAACTGAAAAAAGCCAATATTTTTTGTGGCCAAGACAATCAAACATCATTATCCACATCCAAATCAATTTTTCAAGACAATCTAACATTTCTATCCATATTCAAATTAATTGTCCATTACAGTCAAACATCTTTATCCATATCCAAATCACATAACAAAGTTTCAAATACATATTCATATCCATATCACAACACAGTTGGAACATATATCAAAATCATAACATATATTTCAAGCATGGCTCATTTTGCTATTGATTCACCGTCATCAATTTGGGATTTGATTGGAGTTAATTTTTAGCCCTTAATTTGTATCTTCTTTAAGTTGTAGTTCTTGTTTGATCATTTTATTTTGAGAAGCTTGAGTTGGCTCGAACACTTGAAATTGACTTTCAACCATGTATAAAACATTTATAAACAAAAAGTATATTGTGACCAATTAGAAATAAATAACAAAAATTAGCCAAATTTTGTAATTTGGTAACAAACTGTAAAGTAAGTTTTCCTACTAACTTCTCCAAATGTTACTCTACATCCTTAGGGGCTTGTATACGTATAAATGTTTATGATATTTAAAAAATTCATGGAAAACTAAAATTAAAAATGAATATTCACTCACCACCCTCTTCTCAATTCTTAAGATAGGTGTGACGGTGTTAGATTTTATAGATCTGATTGTCTACCTCTTCTTCTTACACTACTATCAATGTTGGATGTAGATGTTAGAATTTTTTGTGGTCTTCCATTTAGATTTTTTAGTGGTCTTCCATATTTTCTCTACATTATACACGTAAAATTAAAGTGAATGATTGTATATTTAAGGAATATTTATCACAAACACAATTATAAATCAATATCTAATTACCTTAGCAATTTCAGGTTTTCTCGAAGATTGGACCTTATTTTTGCATCCTTTTTTTATTGTGACCAACTTCAAAACAATGTTGATATCTGATGAGTACTCCAACTTTGGTCAACTTATTTGGATTACGTAGTTTTTCATCTTTATCCCTACTTCTAGCTTTCTTATGTCTTCCAAGCATCTTCTTAATCAAAAGAGGTAACATCGATTATAAGTTTTCAATCTTTGTCCAAAATTTTGGACCGCTAATGGGTTCCATGGCATACTAATAACTCTTCAAATAACACTCATATTTGTAGCATCAACTCACATACACAATCTATATCCTCCCTTTGATTTGATATATAAGCAAATGCATGCTTTCATGGGATTCCTGTTAATTCCCAAAGTCTCCACCGGTATAATCTTGCTTATAAATTAATAATGAACTTATTTGCAAAATTTATTACTTCGAACTTCAAACTACCATTTATCCTAATGATACAATGTCTTGCTTCCCATTGTGCAATCAATATCTTCTTTCTCACCCTTGGACATATTTCATCTGTGGATTTGATCATCATATCTCTTTTTTTTATGAATTCGAGTGATTAAAGATACTCAAATATTCTCTAGCATATTAATTAGGATTTTTAATCGTGCTTCACATATAATACGTTACATGTATCTAATATAATGTTATGAACAATTTCACACTTTGGCCTTGTGCTAATAAATGCCTTGTGCTAATAAATGCTTTCATAAATATCTCAAGTTTCCTAGTTTTGAAGTCATTTGTAATTCCTTTTGGATACATTCTTCACCTACTCCATTATTTCATCAAACTTCACTTCCATTATGTAGTTAGTCGCCAAAATAAACTCCTGTATGTGTTGCCTTAACGCAATTTAGACCAACTGGCATACACATTTCAAGCACATTTTCTATGCTATGCTTCTGGGAAGAGATTCTTAAAAAAAAGTACTGATATTAGAATTTTTACCTTTAGTTGATCATTTACAAATGTCAATGAATTCCCACTAATGTTTAGATCATCAGCAAAAAGACTTAAAAACCAATGCCAAGATTGAAAATTCTCTCTCTCAACCACACCCAACATATAGGGTATATCTTATTATTTCCATCACACCCACCATAGCTAACAGAGCACCTCTAATAAATTTCTTCAAAAAACATCCTTTCAAGCCCTATTATTTTTTGAAAATTACCAAGAAAACCATACTTTAATACATTAAATCCCACGTAAAATTCTTAAATATTGGTCATCCAAACTTTTTATTAAGTTTATTTTGGTGATGAATTGACCTTCTTTATCGATCCATTGCAATTCTTGTACATAAGACAAAAATTTTGCTTTATGTCCTTCCATTGATCCACGTAACATCATAATAGCTTCCCATTTAGCCTTATAACAATGAGATTTAGTCACTTACGATGCATGCTTCCTTTAAAGAACATCTATCATCTTGCTAATTGGACAATTCGAGTTCCTCTGAAACTTTCATAAGAATTGATTTGCTGTCCACTTCTTACTAGCTTATTGGTTTCTTTACACTTTCTTACAAGTATGTTTGTTTTCTAATATCTTCACAGCAAAGTTTTTTTTTTCATTTCCAATCCAACGAGCATAAACCCTAAAAGGACAATGTGGATCACAAACAACTTTCATTCTCATACCAGATCTCGTCATTGAAACATCATATCCATTTATAATTACATAATCTTTTATTGCCTCCCTAAATTAAACCTCATCCTTAAACTTCATTCCAATTTCAAACTGAAAATCATTCATGTCCACTTTTGGATTAAAGACAACATATTTCTTCCTTTTGTAGAGGTTTTGCTCTCACCATCTTCACTACATATTAGTGATTGAACTTCAGCATCACTTTCCTTCTACTCATTATACCAATTATGTTAACTTTTTACTTCTCTTTATGAATTGTTTGAATAATTTCGATCTTTGTTACTACATTTTTTACTACTTCCAACCCTATCCACATCACATTTAAACCTACTACTTACCTTTTTTCTCATATTTCTTATTATTAGCTTTTTGTAGTAGCATATTATCCATCATTAGTTGCATAAACTTCATCATCACATATATCATTTTTAGATTCAGACATCTCCATAAGAACAAAATCTTCATCGTCTTGTTCCACTTAAACTTAGAATAAGCCTTCTTTATTGACAATATCATAATCAATTTCTTCGCCATCACTTGTAGGATTATCTAATCATGCTTATAATAGATTTTAACATTGTAGTTCTTTAATTCTTCCATGCGTTAAAGCATTGGCAACATGTCCTTATCATAGTGTAAACTCAACTATTTCAAGCATCTTATTAACTCTTCTAGAAATTTATAAAAATAGATACAATTCCATACCCTTTATCTTTCGAAACTCCTTTTAATGCTAACATACTAAGTTCATCAACACCAATATCCTTCTTCAGTTTGATATTATCACCAACATATTTGTTTTCATTTTTTTTCCAATGCCCTACTATAATGAAACTTAAAATTTACCAACATCTACATTACAAAGAATTTTACTATTATTTTCTAACAAACCAAAATTACAAGCACCTCATCAAACCAAACATGTAACATGCTTTTTAAAGCATTTTATTGCCACAACTTATTTATAGAACAAGTCCTCAATGTATGCAATAGAAAGCAAATTAAATTGAAACAGGTTATAGAATTTGATATAAAAAATAACAAAATACCAAAAATAATAGAATTTAATATCGAGATAACAAAATATGCAATTTAATATATAAGTAGTTTAAACCCTTGTCATCTTAACTCTTTAATTCACCTACCACAGTTTGCAACTACTATTAGAAATCAAGTAGGGAAATGAACCAAAAACTACTCATAGAAACTCAAATGGAAGTCCTAATAAGGAAAATTGAAGGCCTGGCTAGAGCAGTGAGAATAATAAGTGGAAGCACTAATAAGAAAAATGAAGGCTTAGTAGAGCAGTGAGAATAATATAAACATTATGTTTGTTTAAAGGAATTAATAACTATCATTAAAAAAGTCATAAAAGATCCTTCAAAAAGGGTAAACTATTGAGTAATATACAATGGAAACTAGATGTGCTGAGAAATTCAATTAAGAACTAAATGTACTCCCACCAACTAGCTTACAAGCTAACATATTCAAGTTTGATTACATTGCTTTGTATGTAAAGGGTCTAGAGTTGTGTGGAGATGAAAGATAGTCCCCGATATCTACTAATGATGAATTATAACCTTGATTAATTTTATAAATAAGAACCTGCACCCTAATTTAAGAATATCTTGTTGTTACATTCTTTCAATATTCTATAAACTAGACAATGAAGGGAGATTGGAAAACCATTCTATTATCTTCATATGAAAAGTGTGTTTGAATGCTCTATTCAACAATTTGTAACCATTCAGTAAGAGGAAGAGTTTTGTTGCAGAGGTTTATGATGCCTTTCTATTCATACAAGGAGAAATATATTGCAGAGGTTTAAGAATTTGCAAAAGATGTTTCTAAAAAATAACAAACACAGTAAATCAAGACATAATTAACTAACCAAATTCAACAACAGGACTAAACAAAAGAAAAACATAAACAAATAATCAAATCCAACAATAAATCACATAATTAAGTAAATTCAATCAATAAAAGAGGACATGCCTTTAAGAACAAAAAGAACTGAAAAGTGATTTAGAACCAAGCGAAACAAATAACCAAATTCAACAACAGAACACTGAATTATTGGAAAGAATTTGATCTTCCGGCTCTACACTTACTGTTAATGCTTCGATAGGAAGCAATCAAAATAAGTTATAGGAAAGAATTATAGTTAAATGAAATTAAAAAGAAGAATGAGAATATCTGTAGAAGATTAGACAACTGAACTCAACAATACTGAATTTTCACTCAAATAGAAGATTAGACAATTGAACTCAACAATACTAAATTTTCACTCAAATAGATGACTTAAGGTAAGATGAACTCACTTGCCGAAAATATGTTATAGGGAAACATATTAGAGACCCTCCCAATTGCACCCAACCATAAGAGATAATAGCAACACTCCAGAGAGACACTCTAGAGATAGCGACAATCCACAGTGCATAAGAGTTTTGTATCATCAAGACTCAAAAACAAAACAAAACAATAAATAGAGGCAAGCTTTTAATCTCTATGTTTTAAATTTATGAATTAAAAAAATAGGAACATGTGCCAATGGCATGTTAAAAATTATAACCTAATTTGTCACATCAATAAAGATAACGTTGCTATTTTTATAATAAATTAAAAATTAAAATATTTTAGCGTCCTTTTTTAAATTTAAGATAATATTGCAGAAATTTAGTAAATATTGCAGAAATTTAGTAAAGTTTAAGATTTGCTTATAATTAACGTGTAATTAAAGTGAACGAGTTTTCTGTGTTTTCTTTAATGAAAGATATAAAACACACCACGCGCAGCTAGGAAGAGCGTGGGATATTCCTCCCCACGATGTTAGTAAATGAAAAGCAGATAGACCAAAACAAATAAGCCCCGAGATTGAAGAAGAACGTAAATAAACAGTTTCGGAGCGAGGGTTTCCTTTTGTTTATAATTGCGTTGATTGAGTCGAAAATGTCGTCACGTGACAAGAAGCCTGCAAAGCCATCAACCAATCGGCCCGGCGGGATCCATACTCTCTCCGATCTTAACCGACGCATCGGCCCCGACTCCGACTCCGACGATGAAGCTCCTCCTCAGTACTACACTGGTGGAGAGAAGAGGTCTTCTCCCCTCCCCTCTTTTCCTTCTTAAACCCTGAAATTTTCCTTATTTAATTCATCTCTAAAATTGTATAAACAACAAACCATATCTTTATACTTAGGTTTGATAATTGAAAGCTTTGTTGTCGATGTTGTTGATCTGACAGTCACTTTGTTATTGTTGGAACCTGATTGTCTTGATTTTTGGGAATTTAATACCTTCAATTTGTGGTTATTTCAATGGTTTAGAATCAAATCTAGAGTTCATTTGAGGATGTAGAATTTTATGTCATTATCATGGCAGTGGTATGCTTGTCCAAGATCCTACCAAAGGTAATGATGTGGATGATATCTTCAATCAAGCTCGACAATTGGGAGCTGTTGAAGGTCCCTTGGAACATCTCGGTCCTTCTTCAAGCTTTACTGGAACTGCTAGATTGCTCACAGGGGAGTCTGTACCATCTCCTCCTCAGCAACCACAGACTTCTGTTCATAACATTGTCTTCTGGACCAATGGTTTCACCGTCAATGATGGTCCTCTCAGGAGGTTGGATGATCCTGAAAATGCATCTTTCTTAGAGGTAGTGATACTTTTTGTCTTCAGCTGCTTTGGAATTCAGTATTGCATCGTTATTAGTGGTCGGATAATTCACTATACAGCAGTTGGAGCCTAAGTTTCTTTCTTATTTAACTAGGCCGCAAAGCCAATAGTTGAATGCAAAATTAAAGCTTGATGTCTTGTTAGACTGTAAGCTTTTCTCCATAAATTTTTATGCTATTGTCTAGTGAAATGCATAAACTAGACATAAATAATGGATTTGCTGTGCTCTCTATTCTTGTGTTTAACGTTTCCCTGATCAGTTTTTCTTGTTAATGCTGATAGGTTTTATTCTTTTTTTTTGTCTCTTCAGAGCATCAGAAGGTCTGAGTGCCCAAAGGAGCTTGATCCTGCTGATAGAAGGTCCTTAGTTCATGTTAAGTTGATAAGGAGGGATGAAGAATGTCCTGTGAGTGTCTCTCCCTATCTCCACCTGCCTAACTTTTGATGTGCTCCTGTGAATGTTATCCTTATTATGAGCCCCAAAAGATTGCTTTGCACTTCCTGAATTGTCTGAGGATGATCAATATGCAAATATCATCTAGTATGTATATAGGTATATCATGATTCATGTGCATGTAATGCATGTAGATGTATCTATATTTCACAAGCATCTTTTTTAAACATTTATGTTTAACCTGTACTGCCACATCTTGATGTCTTGCAGGAACCAGAGAAGCAACGGCTTGCTCCATTTCAGGGTATAGGGAGGACTCTTGGTAGCAGCAGTACTCCGGCGGCAACTGAACCATCTGGTGGCTGCACTGCTGTCAACAACAGTGCTCCTACATTTTCCACGGACCCTGTTGTGGATGAAACACTTCCATCAACTTCCGTTCAGCTTAGATTGGTTGATGGAACCCGAATGATAGCCCGGCTTAATTACCAACACACTATCAATGATATTCGAGCATACATTGACTTATCGAGGCCTGAGGGTGCACGAAACTATCAGTTGCAGGTGATGGGCTTCCCTCCAAAGCTTCTTACTGATTCTGCTCAGACAATTGAGGAGGCAGGTCTCGCCAATTCAGTTATTATTCAGAAATTCTAGCCAAGTTAGATGAGAATTTGGTGTGTTGCTACTATATTATACTCGGTGAACCGATGCAACAATCTAATGACTCGAATATCTGTTTTTATAGACAAGAAGAATGACTCTTTAGGCTGCGTATATGGCCAATGAAGTTGAATTCTGTAGTTCTTAAAGTGTTCTGAACTGTTTGAGAAATGTATGCTACCATTTTACACCCTTGTCATCGATTATTTTGTGGCTGTTCATGGTTTTTATAAAAATCAACTGCTTAGCATTTATGGGGCTGAGCTCTGTAATTTATGAAGTTACAGCAAGCTTGTGCCACAAACCGATGATTTTTGGAGAAATAAAGCTAAGCAACCTTCTTTTTAACATTCCCCCGAGTATTAAGCTCGAGTAAAGCATGCCTTTGATCCAAGATTTTATGCATTGCAAGCTCGATAGCCAGGTGACCAAAAAGTCAGCTTTTCCTTTCTCCGGCAGTGCTCAATATTCCAAGATAAACTTCTGGATGATGCTACTTAGGCTTCATTGACTGTAAAATGAATGCCAGATGCCACTTGATCTACTGAGTCTTGATAGATTTAAGTTGGACTGTCAGGGGCATCTTTCTATTCTCCATTCATAGTGGCATCGGGGAGACCAGAAAAAGCTTATTCTACCTGTCGGAAACAATTTAACATGTTCACCATAAGCCTTGATCCATCAGTGGTACTTGTTTGCTAACGTTATCTTTCCCATCTCTATTTTTCCTATTCTTTTTCTCTTCTTGTTTTACTTCTTGTGCATAAGTTGAACTAGTGTAGAAGACAGTTAGATTCCCAGTATATTCTAGCTTCACTCGCGATGGTATGCTGCGAAAGGTTTAGAAAGAAAAGTATCGTTAATTTACTTCTCAACCTACCGTGAAGAATTAAAAAAAAAACCAAATTTGAAATTGATTAAGCAATAACAACATTGTATTTTTTTTTTTTGGAAGTATCAACAACAACATAGTTTGATTCTTCAGATACCATAAAATAAAACAAAATTGAACCATGTAACTGCAGAACTTGGAATTGGCGTGACTACACATAAGCTTCAAATAGAACAAGATATAAATTTAAACGTTAAATTGGTATAGTGTATTAACACGGTGGACTAATGCCTATGTTATCAGTTGGCAGGAATAAAAGAATTTGATGTTGAAAAACCTATTGGAATTAACTGAGCCGAGAAATGAGAATGTAAGAAGATTGATAAATTTCATAGATTGAAGATATTATTCTCTTGTGAAAAGAAGGCTAAAGACCCCACTAGTCAAAGCGTGTTGTTTCTGAAAAATGGTCTTGTCCTTAGCCCAAATTTCAATCTCCAAGTTTAATGTACTTTATTAATGACCCCATCATCCTATCCTAATTATGGTTTGATATGCTAGGCTGCTTGCCAACAATGCCACCGATCTATAAGTTCCGACATAAGTTGACCGTGGGAAAAAGCTTCTTTGTCAAAATCATTAGGAACAACTCAGTTCAATTGGGCATATATCGTGTTCATGTTTAAAGCCCCCAATCACAATACCTGCCTCCAATGACCCTCATGATTGTAAAAAGAAAGAGCACAAGTTTTATGGCTTAAAAGCTATGGTTAGCGATAGAAAGTGTAAAAAGAATGTGTAATTTGTATTGCTTGATAATGAGTTTATATATATACATAAGGCCCTCACATTTATATATATAGAGAATGAATAAGGAAACAAAATATTATGGGAATGTACATTGTTAAGACAAGAATATTTGCAGATTTTTTCATGATGATGAGGAGAATAATTGAGCTAATGATCTAAAGAGATCTTGGTTTAATTTTTTATGTTATCACCTCCCCTCAAACTCATAGGTATATAACAGTGAGCTTGTCTAAAAAACAACTGAATACAAAAGTTGATAATGCTTTCACCGTGATAGCTGCAATTTGTTCAGAAATATGTTTAACCATAGCACCTATTTGGTAATTAAGTCTCGAATAAAGTGTATATTAATTTCAATATGCTTAGCTTGAGCATGAGAGATTGGATTAATAGCAAGAAATGTAACACCTAAATTGTCATACCATAATGTAGGATTTAGATGAGGTAGGTCAATTTCTCCAAGTAGGAAGTTGATCCAACAAAATTTAGTAGCCGTAAGTGCAATACATCTATATTGAGCTTATATGCTAGTACGTGCAATCGTGGATTATTTCTTAGCATTCCAGGAAATAGCATTCTAGGAGATCAGATTTGATCCTTGAAATATACAATAGCCAAAGGTTGAGTGATGATCATCAAGAAAAATAACCCAATCATTATTATAGTAGGCATTAAGCTTAAGATTGTTGGTTTTGGTAATTTGTATGCCATATGATTGGTAAATAGCAAGTATTGGAAATTTAGTTTGATTATAGCCCACTAAACATTGGTAAGGCAATGAAGAAATTGATAAACTTTATTTACAACAAACTAAATGTCAACACAAACTGAGATAAAGATATTGAATCACATTAATAATGCTACGATATTCACTGTAAATAATCAAGGTTATGCCATGATTCTTAAAGAGAGGTAGGGTAGGAGTCACCAGTGTAGGGATATTTTTAGAGGAATTAAGGTCAGTGCAGCTGAAAAGGTCCATCGTGTATTTGGTTTGGGTAAGAAATAGGCCATTAGAGGTGGTGGTAGCTTTAATATTAAGGAAGTAATAAAGAGGACCAAGGTCTTTAATGTAGAATAGGGTATTAAGGTCATGTATAAGTGAGTCTATAAAGGTTTGTAAAGAACCAATAACTATGATATCATCAACATAGATAAGAATGTAAGTGGTATAAGTAGTGTAGGAGTGAATGAAAAAAGAGCTATCATATTTAAAAAGAATGAAATAAAGTTGTAGAAGTTTTGACTTAGGCAAACCAAGCACACGAGGCTTGTTTAAGGCCATAAAAGGTTTTTAAAGATGACTAACATATTAAGGTTGATAGGGGTCAACAAAACTAGGAGGTCGAGTCATGTAAATAAATTCTTTGATGTGACCATGGAGAAAAGCATTATGCACTTCCAATTGGCAAATAGACTAGTCATTGTTAGAGCAATAGTGAGGATAACGTGCATAATTGTAGGATTGACTAAATGTGTTAGTTTAATTAATACTGAAAGACGAATGGTAGCCTTTTTCAACAAGGCATGCTTTGTAATGATCAAGAAATTCATTGGTGTTATGTTTAATGCAAAAAATCTATTTACATCCACAAATACTAGCATTAGGTGGTAGAGGAACATGGGTCCAAGTTTGGTTGTGATGGAGGGCAATGAATTCATCTAGCATGACTTCGAGCCAAAGTGAAAATTTATTTGCTTAAGTGAAAAGGAAGGATTGAAGTTATGAGTGTTTTGATAAATGATATTGTATGTAACGTAGTTAGAAAAGGATTGAGAAACACGTTAGTTATCATGAGTTCGAGTAATCATACGAAGTCTTGGTGGTGAGGATAGTAAGTTGGATGTGGATGGATTAAGAGATTGTTAGGGAGTTTAGTAAGAGGGTTGAAAGGGAAAGAAAGGGTTACTTAAGAGGATGGTGAGGTGAGGATAGTAGTGGTTTGTTTTTTGGCATAAGGAAAAATAATTTCAATAAAGTGGAAATGACGAGGGATGTATACTTTGTGATTTTTAGGATTAAAGTAGCAATAGCCTTTGTGTATAGGATAGTATCTTAAGAAAAGAAACACCATATGAACTTTGATGTTAATTTATTAGAGTTGACAACTTCAAGAAAGGGAAAGTATATGAACCCAAAAACACGAAGATTAGAAAAATTAGGTGTGGTATGGAAATGGATTTCATAGGGTGATTTCTAATGAAGTTTGGGAGTATGAAGGAGATTCATAAGGTACACTTCAGTGTGAAAGGCATCAAACCAAAACAATTTTAACAAAGAAGCATGCAAGAGAAGTATGATGCCAATTTCGATTTATGATATTTTTTGTTCGACCAAACCATTTTGTTGAGAAGTGTATGGATAGGAAATACGGTATGATATTCCATTAACATTGAGGAATTGGCCAAGGGCATCTTTAAAAGTTCAGTATCGCCATTACAATGAAAAATTTTGATGGTAGTTAAGAAAAGGTTTTTTGGTGATTGTTCTTGAAATCAGGAGAGGGATTAGGGCTTATAGGTTAAAGGAAATATCTAAGGATAATGACTAAAATCATCAATAAAAATGATAAAGTTCTTGATCCAAATTTAGAAAGGGGAGTGAGAGGGCCCCTAAATGTCATAATGAATAAGTTAAAAAGGATTGATTGATATACGAGTTGATAAAGGAAATGAAAGGCAAGTGCTTTTTCGTTGAAAATAGGAGATATAAGGATTTATTACAATAGACTTATTTGAGAGAAGATGAGATAAAGTAGCATGATAAGGATGACCTAGATGTTAGTGCTATACATCAAAAGTAGCTTGTTTGGCTATAAAGGCACAATGATTTTGGAAAGTGACTAGAATCTTCATGGGATAAAAATCGTTAAGAAGCGATGTCTTGGTTATGGGGTCCCCTTCATAATGTAATTACAAGGAAAAAACTCAATTAGACCAGATTTGTCTTAAAAAAACTCGGCAAAAAAATAATAAGTTCTTATTAAGTTAAGGTAAAACTAAAACATAATTTAGGTATAAGGGTTAGGAGTGTGTGGATAGTGTGAAGTGTCCAACTAAAGATATAGGAAGAGTGTTATCATTAATAATGATTACTTTATTTGAACCTTGGTACGGTGTTATAGATTCAATGAGTTGGAGATTTGGTGTTTTATAAGATGATGTACTAGTGTCTGATGGTTGTTCAATGATATTACTTAATGTAAAAGAATTCATGGCAGGCTCTAGTTAATTGTTCATTGCAAAAAGGATGTTTGTATTGAGTTTGAGTTATATGAAGAGGTTTATTAGTTATTTCTTGACTCATAATATCTAAATCGACAATTTACAACGATATATATCGGTATATTAAGCTAGATTGTATAACATTCATTATGGAATGAGATGAGTAAAAGGGTTTTGGGCTAGTTTATGTGTGTAAGTGGATGGGGTATTGGTCCATAGGTTAGGCACAATTTTGTGAGAGTTTTGGGAAAAATGAGAATTAGGGTTTTGTGTTTAACTTGAAGAGAATTAATTACTGCTAGGATTTGTTCCACAACTAAAGAAGCAACGACTGCAGCTTCGCCCATGATATTGGTTGTTAGGAAAGGTTATCACTACAGAGGCAACATTGGTGGGCGCAATTAGGGTTAATGAAAGATCAACATCCGTTTCTTTAAATGAATGAAGGTGGTGAGTTACGATTTGTAATAGGAGTGACAAAAGCTGTTAGAGTAGTGCCCTAAAGGCATTCGCCTTTAGCGCGTTTTGTACAAAGTTGTGTACATACTTTATGAATAAATAAAGAAAGGCATATTTCATTAATTTG
>JANITW010000002.1:31092701-31106152 GCA_027564335.1 Erythroxylum williamsii | reverse complement strand
CTCTGCGTGGATACCGTTAGAGACGGTCTCCTTTGGTCGTTTTGGTTTGACTTTGTTATATAGACACATGGATCCTGACTTTCGGGAAGGTCCCGGAACAAAAAAATTTTTGTTTTCCACACCATGTGCATGTGATGTACACACCAGGAATTTCCTACAAAAGCTTCATAATTATGTGTAGTCCATTAAGAGCAAAGAGCATCAAACCTTTATCGAAGACAAGGTCTCCAATTGCTACAAGATCTTCTACTATGATGAAGATGTTGGCAAGATAATCCATAATAGTTGAGTCTCCTTTTCATGTGGTGTGGAGTTATCATCAAATAAGTGAACGTCGAGTAGTGGTTTGTTGCTTAAAGTGATTTTCAAAGATTGTCTAAAGTTTTCATGAAGTGGTGCATTCAAGAGTAAGGGAGATAATAATAGGAGACAATGAATTTGTCAAACAAAAATATACCATCACGTTATTCTTTCGCCACTAATTCTATTAAGGAAGCTAACGCATTAGTGTTGGTATTATTATTTTTGAGTGGTTGCTATATGCTACCATCGATATACCCAAACAAATCATTGGTTAATAGGATTGTTTGAATTTGATTTCTCCATATTAGGTATTTGTTAGAATCAAGTGTTATTATGAGGAAGTTACTGATGTTGGTTATTAGAAATTGTGGAGTTTATGGTCTGATTTGTGGACATATTCGTGTATGTGGAAGAAGACATTAAGTGGTATTTTAAGAAAAATATGTAGGTTAACTACTTTATGTATTGCAGAAGATGTGCAGTTACAAATGCATAAGAAATGCAATTGGAAACAAGGACAAATTTATAATTGAAAAAGAAGGATTTAGTCTTGTAAAGAATGTGTACTTGAGGAAAAAATTAGTGGAAAAAATTATAAAACAAAGTATACTCTTAATACTAGGATAGAAAGTGCATAGAAGTTTATATTGCTTAATGAATTTACATATACACAAAACCTACATACATACACAGAGAATGTTAAGGAAACAAAATATTCTCAAAATGTGTTAAGTGTCTAGCCTTATTTTGAGACTTTCGATGATCTTTGATCGCGGATAAGATCATAGTAGATATATATCAACTCCAAAAGATAAAAACTATGTTGAAGGATCATCTGAAGATGTTAGAGTTCTTCATGGATATGGATGCATCATTCCTAATTAAACATGATCTCTTATCTTATTGTTGGGATGTCGATAAATCCTATAAAATAAAGTATTATTTAGATGGGAGTGTCATCCAATTAGTTAGTGTGATGTTACCAGATAAGGATAGATGTGATCTAGTTAATTCAGTTCAATTAAGATTTTGAATTGTAAAGCCAAGAGGTGCCTATAATTAGCTTGTTTGAGCTTTGCTCCAGAAGAATAGAGATAGACATAGAGGGTTGTATTCTCATCCTTGTTTGATTATTTTGGGAATTGGTTTGAGTAATTGTTCATTGCGATATTGGATAAGATTTTCAAACTATCAACAACAATAACATTTATCAGCTTTGAGAATTCGAAAACAAAACACTAAAACCCATGTGAATATCTAAACCAAATCCATATCAGGTTATACCTTTTGCAATGGAAATATGCAGAGGCACTGGTAGTGTCAAGGAAGAGCATATCAAATGCCACGCCTCTACCTGTATCCACACTCTTGCGAGACGGAACAATCCCTTCTAATATGCTAGCACCACTTTATATGACCTCTCTTTTTCTTTATGTCCAGCAGGGGGCGTCTCCTTTTAGGGTTTTTTTTTGGTAGATGAGTCTCTTCTATCTTCAAGTCATACTATATATCCATATATATAGTAAAACCTCAAAGCCCAAATGCAATTGAGGCCCAAATAAATGTTTAGTCTACTTGGTGTGTGACCCTATAGGCTTATTTAATATTAGCAGGAGGCCTAAACTTCTTTTAGGCCCATAAGTTATAAGCGGTCTCTAGCAAGACATAATAAATACCCAATATTAAATAAGGTCGGAATACAACACTACCTGAACCACAACTAATCAATTACAGTACATTCTATAATTTGTTTGCGCTCATATACTAACAATATTAACTTAAGTTTTAATCTTGAAATTTTGTGATACAACTTATTGTTTATAGGGGTGAGAGATCAACCATTTATGTAAATCCTTATTGATTTAGCGGATTTATTTATCAATTGTCCTATGATTTTTTTCCTTTACGTTGGAGGGTTTTTTCATGTTACATCTTGTTATTTGTTTCATTGTTTAGTTTATTTTCATTTTTTTGCTGCTGCAATAAAGCGAGTTCTTTCTTGACGTTAATATTTGGTTGATTTTTTACAGAGTTGTGTATTTGTCTCTCAACAGAATGTACATTGTTAAAATAAGAATATTTGCAAATATTTTCATGATGATGAAAAAATTTAAAGTGCATAAGTTTAGGAGAATAAATGAGCTGATCATTTAGAGTGCTTTGTTTAATTTTTATGTATTATTAGTTAGGGACAAAAGGTCACACATATTTACTTATAAGATTTTCAAATTTAATGGTAAATCAACATTCAAAAGTGCAAGCACATTGTTGATTTTAGTTTCTCGAATAGGTGTCAGATTAGAGGAGTTATATTGAGACTTACAAGATGAAGGGTTGAATTCTCTTACCCTTTTCCAATAGTTATATAATCATGTATGAGTTCTAGATTGTTGGATATAGAATCTAATAGTACATCTTATTCTAAAACTTCTAGTCACAATCTCACTTTTGATTTTTGTTACCATTAATTTGTATTACTTGTTGGCCAAGTTTAGCACTTAATCCTTGCTACCAAAAGTATCGGTTGATCCTTTAGGATTTTGAAATGTATACGAAGAAATCACATTGGTTATTAGTATAATTAAATGCTAGTTAAATTTTTTTATTATGTTAGCCTTATAACACTACAAAAAAACGACATTTGGTTACGAAAAAATTAGTAACTAAATGTCCTAAAATCGTTATTAATAGTTATTAGCGACGATTTATATTTGTCACCAAATTCTCATAACTGAAAACTATAAGCGACGTTTTTCACTAATCGTCGCCAATAGTTTTTACCTACATTATATTTTTGTAGCAAAAACTATTAGCAATGTTTTAAGAAATTGTCGCCAACACATTTCGACTATGTTTAGTTTTCGTAGCTAAAAATTATTAGCTATGTTTTGTAAAATATAGTCAAATTTTTAGTATAAATTTTAACAAAATATTATACTATGTTAATTATAATTATTTGTGACATTTTTAATCCATATTAAAAAATAATTGATAATTTGAAGCATTGTATATAAAAATAAAATATCATTAAATTATACCAACAAAAAGAATATTCTTTGTATATAAGATTTTAATTACAACTTTAACAATTCTTATAGACAAAATAATAAATATAGAGACCATTTTACAAACTATAAATGTTAAGATTACAAAAAATTTACAATGTAACTAGAATGACTCTAGGTTTGTCCACGTCGATGAGCGCAACTTCATACGTCATCCATCATATACGAAAAAAAAGTCATGAGAATCATGAAAGCAACTTCAAGATCAATAGAGTGCTTGAGATTATGCATAATTAAGCTAGTTTGTTTTTAATTAGGAAAAAAGGATGGTGATAGAATGAGAATGTAATCCAGCAAAATATTCATTAAAAATCATTAAGTACCTTCTAAAGTACAACTTTTTTATCACGTAAGAGCTCAACAATCCAACCTGAGAGTAAAACAAAAAGCAAGTGTTGTAACATATATGCATTGGGTGTATCCATAGCTTCAGCAAGGTTAAGAATACTTTAAATAATAAGAATAAAGCTTGATGAAAAAAGACAAACATGACAATTTGAAAGCACTTAATGTCTAGAGCTCTTAGCACCTGTTTGTTTCAGCTTTTGGAAGTTCCAAAAGTACTTTTTTCTACCGCAAAAGCTATTTTATGAAAAAAAGTAAGTGTTTGGCTGAAAATTTCAAAAGTACTTTTAAAGTAGAAATAGCTTTTTTAAAAGCCCAAATACAGCTTTTTCAAAAGCTAAAATTTGGAGCTTTTCAGAAAAGCTCCAAAAATAGCTTATTCGGGTAGACGTTTTTCCGTCACGTACGTATATATCCAGTTATTGTTCTGTTTCTTTTCTTTTGTTCCGTTTATGCGAAAAACTCATCTTCTCCAACAAACAGCAAAAACTCATCTTCTCAGGATCAACTCGCAGGTTTTTTTTTGTGGATATTTGAATGCTAGTTTTGGTATGCTAGGTACCAACGCAAACTCTTATTTTGATCTTTTATCATGTCTTCTTCCACCTTCATTCTACACTCTGCACATTTCATCATCAACAAGGTGGTTACTTTCTCTGAATCCAGAGTTTCCACATCTTTTTGTTCTTCAAACTTGAGAGTTTGACCCTTTTTCGGTTCTCTATCCTTCTTTTTTTCTTCTTCTTCTTCTTTTTATGTTGGGTTTGTTGAATAGTGGCTCAAACAAAGTCATAAATGGAAGCTTGCAAAGTCATAAATGGAAGCTTGCATTGTCATAAATGGAAGCTACTTTCGGCGATGAAAAATGGTGGCTCAACAATGGAGGCTTGGAGGCTTTCACACCCATAAAGATCTCTATAAAAGGGAAGCAAACGAAGGAGGAGAAGAGCACAAGAGGAGAGCAACGTTTCTGGTGAGAGAAGAGAGAAGAGAGAAGAAATTGTGAGAGAGTGAGAGAAACACTTTCGGGAGAAGAAGAAGAGAGAAAGGAGAGAGAAGAATAGTGAGAGGGAGAGAGAAAAGAAAAAAATATTAATATATTTGTTTTTTTATTTTCTCTTTTTTAGTAAGAGTTTGGGTTATTTTGGGTCTCTTGAAAATTGAGTGATAAATACTATTGTATGCTCTCATTGTTATAGTGAAATACTCAGTCGTCTCCAAACTGGACGTACACATTGCCGAACGAGTATAAAAATCTTGGTGTTCTATTGTTGCTATTTTATTTTTTCTCCACATTTATTAACGTTTCCGCACAACAAGTGGTATCAGAGCTCCAGTTTTTTCGACTGGGGTATTGTCGGAGTGAAAATATATTGAAGCAATAGTGTCGATGAACAGTGTCGGTGAACAATACCAGTGAATAGTGTCGTGCTACAGTGAACAGTATCGGTGAATAGTGTCGATGAACAGTATGGGTAAACAGTGTGAATAGTGTTATTGAACAGTACGGTGAACAGTGTCGTGCTACAGACCCGTGAATAGTGCCAATTATATAGTACTGTGAACAGTATTAGTACATATTTGTGAACAATAACGTGTAGATGGCTGGAGATAAAAACGAGCCTGTTAAGAGGGAGTCGTTATCGTCATCGTCGACACCTACATTCAGTAGACATCCAATCGCTACTACAAGGTTAGAGGTTCATAAATTTAATGGCTCTAATAATTTTGGTATATGGCAGTGTGAAGTTATGGATGTACTGTATTAACAAAAATTGGATATGGTTCTGGATAATAAACCCGAAGATATGGATGAGAAGAAGTGGACACGAATTAATCTCCATGCTTGTGCCTCTATTCGATCATTTCTTGATAAGGAGCTTAAATATCCTTACATGAAGGAAACTTCTGCTAAGGAGTTATGGACGAAATTGGAGGAAAAGTATATGACCAAGAGCGCAGAAAATTGGCTCTTCTTGAAGAAGCGACTCTTCCGATTTCAGTATCGTCCAGGTATTTCTATACATGAACACCTAAATGATTATAATAAAATATTTGCTGATTTAGCAAACCTTGATGTGAAAATTCCTGACGAGGATAGGGCACTATGTTTGTTAAATTCATTGCCTGATGATTATGATCATTTGACAACTACTTTGTTGTATGAAAAATTCGAGGTAAAACTTGATGAGGTTTCTACAGCATTGGTGAGTCATGAGTGTCGTAACAAGGTATTAAAGACTCATAATTCACAAACTGAGGCACTCACTACAAGGGGACGAACAGAGGAAAGAAAACATGGGAAGCAGGAAAAATCTCGTTCAAAGTCACGAGGGAAGTTTCCTGCTAAAGATAAATGTACCTTTTGTTGTCAAAAAGGTTATTGGAAGAAAAACTGCCCCAAATTGAAGAACAAAGAGAAGGAGAAAGTGGGTTTTGTAGCAAATGTTGCAAAATCTGAAGATGATGATTTCGAGTTTGGTTTGACTAGTTCATCTACTGATGGTCACTACAAGGAGTGGATTTTGGATTCAATTTTCACTTATCATATGTGTCCCATTCAGGAATGGTTCTCTAGCTTCCAAGAGCTGGATGGTGGAGTTGTTTTGACAGAAAATAATAATGCCTGCAAAATACAAGGGATAGGTAAAATCTGCTTGATGATGCACGATGGAACAATCAAAGAATTGAGTAACATTTGGTATGTGCCGAATATGAAGAAAAATCTTATCTCATTAGGAGCATTGGAATCCAAAGGTATCAAGATCACCATAGAGGGTGGAGTTCTTAAAGCTGTATACGGGGCACTTATAATGATGAAAGATATAAGATGAAATAACTTGTATTTTTTGTAGAGGAATACAATTACTGATGGAGCAGCTATCACTGAAGCTGCTAATGTAGATAGCTCAGACACTACAAGGTTATGGCATATGCGTCTTGGGCATGCTGGTGAAAAGGCATTGCAAGGATTGGTGAAGCAAGGCTTATTGAAATGCGCAAAGGTATGCAAATTGGAATTATGTGAACATTGTGTACTGGATAAGCAAAGGAGAGTGAAATTTGGCACTACTATTCACCACACTAAAAGGCATTCTAGATTATGTTCATACTGATATTTAGGGATCTTCCAAGAATGCATCTTGGGGAGGTAGCCATTATTTTGTCTCCTTTATTGATAACTTCTCTAGAAGAGTATGGGTGTACACCATGAAGCATAAAGATGAAGTCTTAAATATATTCCCGAAGTGGAAAAAGATGATTGAAATGCAAACCGATCTAAAGATCAAGACTCTCAGATCAGATAATAGTGGTGAATATAAGTCAGATCCTTTTTTGGAAGTTTGTCAAAATGAGGGTATTGTGAGGCATTTCACAGTTAGAGAGATACCACAACAAAATGGGGTGGCAGAACGCATGATTACTTGAGAAAGTTTGATGTGTGTTGTCTAATGTTGGTCTAGGCAAGATGTTTTGGGCTAAGGCATTTACTTATGCAAGCATATTATTAATTGGTTGCCTACTACTGCAAACAAGGGAAAAACACCCATGGAGGTATGGTCTGGTAAACCTTGTACTGATTATAAGTATTTACACATATTTGGTTATCCTGCTTACTATCATGTCATGGAAAGCAAGTTGGATCCAAGAGCAAAGAGAGCACTATTTATGGGCTTTAGCACTAGCGTGAAGGGATACCGACTTTGGTGTCCAGATAAAAAGAAATTTGTTGTAAGCAGAGATGTGACTTTTGACGAGACTGCTATGGTTAATCAGAATAAGCATGAAGGGGAAATTGAAGCGACCAAGACCATGAGTAATTCAAAGTAGGTGGAGTTACTAAAGACCCCAGTTGATCCAATAAGGTTTGATGTTACAGAAACTTGTCCTACAGTTGATTTTGATGATGAGGATGAGGATAATGAATAGGAGGTACCTACCCAAGAACCATCACAACAAGAAGATTCTATTGCAGCCAAAAGATCAAGAAGGTAAATTCGAAAGCCTGCTTAGTTTATTGATATTGTGGCATATGCACTTCCAGTTATTGAAGATGATATTTCATCCACCTACAAAGAAGCTTTCAGGAGTTTAGAGAGCATGGAGTGGAAGAAATCTATGGATGAGGAGATGAAATCTCTTCAAGAAAAATAAGACTTGGAAGCTGGTTCAGTTATCAAAAGGGAAGAAAGAAATTGGTTGTAAATGGGTATAAGCTAAGAAGATGGAATCTTTGGGAAAAGATAATGTAAGATTCAAAGCCAGATTGGTAGCTAAAGGCTATGCTCAGAAGGAAGGCATTGACTACAATGAGGTATTCTCTCCTGTAGTAAAACATTCTTCTATTCGTATTTTGTTGGCTTTGGTTGTGCAGTTTGACCTTGAGTTAGCTCAACTTGATGTCAAGACGGCGTTCTTACATGGTGATTTGGAGGAAGATATTTTTATGTCTCAACCAAAAGGATTTACAGTTGTTGGTAAAGAAAATTGGGTTTGCAAATTGCAAAAATCATTGTATGGTTTGAAGCAGTCTCCAAGACAATGGTAAAAGCGATTTGACAGGTTTATGATCGAGCAGGAGTACACAAGAAGTCATTATGATCATTGTGTATACTTTTGCAAGCTACAAGATGGAACCTTTATTTATTTGCTTTTATATGTTGATGATATTCTTATACCATGTAAAAGCAAAGTGGAGATTGAAAGAATGAAGACTCAACTGAGTAATGAATTTGAGATGAAGGACTTGGGAGAAACTCAAAAGATACTAGGTATGGAAATTGAAAGAGATAGACTAAAAGGCAAAATTGGTCTGTGTCAAAAACAGTATTTGAAGAAGGTACTACAACGTTTCAGGATGAATGAAAATTCAAAACTAGTTAGTACACCTCTTGCTCCTAATTTCAAACTAAGTGCTTCTATGTCTCCTAACACGGATGAGGAGGGTCATTACATGGCTAAAATTTCATATGCAAGTGCTGTTGGTAGTTTGATGTATGCTATGGTCTGTACTAGGCCTGATATTTCACAAGCTGTTAGTATTGTCAGTCGATATATGCATAATCCAGGAAAAGGGCATTGGCAAGTTGTGAAATAGATTCTACGATATATTCTGGGTACTGTGGATGTTGGTTTATCATTTCAACAAGATGAAGTTAATGGTAAATATGTTGTTGGATATGTAGATTCTGATTATGCAGGTGATTTGGACAAGCGTAGGCCCACTACCGGTTTTGTATTTACTCTTACTAGAGGGCCAATGAGTTGGAGATCAACTTTGCAATCTACAGTTGCTTTATTAGCTACTGAGGTAAAATACATAACAGTAACAGAAGCTATTAAAGAAGCCATCTGGCTTCAAGGGTTGCTTGATGACTTAGGGGTCCATCAGGACCAAGTGGATGTTCATTACGACAGTTAGAGCACTATTTATTTAGTAAAGAATCAAGTTCATCACGCACGTGCAAAACATATTGATATGAGGTTCCATTTTGTTCATAAGATTATTGATGAGGGAGATATTCTTCTTCAGAAGATTGGGACTGTTAATAGTCCTGCTAATATGTTGACAAAACCAGTTTTATTACTCAAGTTTAAGCATTGCTTAGACTTAATTGGCATTCGTAAAATTTGTTGATTACCCCATAGGGGATTGGGAGACGACTATTGGGAATTCCACTTTGAGGATTTGAGCCAAAGTGGAGATTGTTGAGTATTGTATCAAAGTCAGAAATCTTAGCTGCTCAAAGTCAAAAATCTTAGCTTCTCAAAGTTAGAAATCTTAGCTTTTCAAAGTCAGGAATTGTAGCTTGCTTTTGGTGATTGTTGAGTTAGAAATGGTGGCTTGTTTTTTCGGTGGATTTCGGTGGTGCAATTAGCTTCCACCTTCACCCATTGAATTCTCTATAAAAGAGAAGCAACAATAAAGAAAGAAGCAGGAGAGAAGAGAGCAGAAGATTTCTAGTGTGAGAAGAGAGCAGAAGTTGTTTAGTGTGAGAGAGTGGAAAAATTTTCCAAAACTGAGAGAGAGCAGAAATTTTGAGAGAGAGAGAGAGAGAGAATATATATATATATATATATACTCCTAGTAGGAGTGGGTGAGCTTGGGTTAATTTGGTTCTTATGGAAAATTGAGTGATAAACACTATTGTATGCTCTCATTGATTATAGTGAAATATTCTGTCATCTCTAAACTAGACGTAGGCATTAAAAATCTTGGTGTTCTTGTTGTTATTTTATTTTTACTCCAAATTTATTAATGTTTCTACACAACACGATGATCATTAGTTGGATATGTTTAAGTGACATTCAAAGGAAACAAGTTTTGTTATGTGAGTTATTAATTTGCGTTATAGTTAGTTATTTGTGATTGCACGATAAAAGACTTGCAGAGGGTGTGGTGCAAGATGCTCCTTCAAAACCTTTTGCCATCTAAGCTTCTAAAGAATCCCAAAGGATTAGTGTGGTTTTCTCTTCTGACCTATATTTTCTTATGTTCAAAGTTGTTTGTAGGTTTATTATGGGTAATCTGTGTTCTTTGAAAATTCTTAAAGGTTTTACTTTAAATGTGGATTCTTTAATTCTACAATCCAAAAACCATGTATGTTTAAAGAATGAAGAACACTGTTGATCCTCAAAAGCTACAGCTTAGTGTTAAAGACTTAAATAAGACAATAAATCCAACACTTAGAAAATGAAAATGGAAGCCAATGCAATCTTGAACTTATCATGTCCCTAAGTTATTCTTCCAGATCCTTAATACATCCAAACATCATTACTTATGTAAAATGTCTATGATCATACGCAAAATGACGAATTTGAAATAATAAAGAAATAGTTCATATTGACTCAAATATATCAAAAGCAGAGATGTTTGCATCATCATATATCTTTACAAACAAGGCCTGGTTATGATAGGATCAAGTTACCATTCTTTCGAATTTTGTGTTTTCTCATTACTATTTCCGAATTCTTATGCTAGATTTTCTTTATGGTCAGCAGTGGTGAAGGAAACAATGGAGGATGTGATTTGAAATCTATTATGTGATGAAAATGTTGATTTATGCCCTATAGCCAATCACTTTATGTTGTAGTTTAGTGACAAATTATATAAAGACATTCTTTATCTTGTACATGTTTAGATGTACATGGTAAAGTCCATGGGATAATTGTACATTGTAAATGAAATTATAATGAGATTATAATTATGAGATTTATATTTCATTTATCTATTATTACTAAATGTTCCTAGTCATTGTTCTATTAAGATTGGACATTAATAGAACGAAAAAAGACTAACACATGTTTTGTTTTTTCTTGTAAAGGAAGTAGTCGATCTTATAGGCTAAAGTATAGAGATACTTAAACAAATTTGTGGGTGTTTGCTAGAAAACAAGTTCACAGAACAGACCCCATATGAGAAATTCATTTGGAACATTACTTGTATGTCTATGGAATTTTCACTGTGATAATTGTGTAAGTGATCCTTTGACTTGAGGTCATCAAAGTTATCTTATATAGGGATTGCTATGTTTTGATACTATTTATGATTTATTTAATCATAGGTCATTTAATCGGTAGTCATTGGATGTAGCATGAACTATATGGAGATAGTTTAATGATCAAGATAGGATTCATCTCCCTAAAGTAATTAGGGAGAATGCTTTGTTATTCTCGATTAATATTAATTCAAGAAATCCTTGGCCAAGGTGAAATGATGCTTTGTAAACAGTTTACAAATGTCATTAATGAATTGATATCTAATGGAGGAGAACTAATATGATTAGACTTAAAATAGAGGAGACATTAATTTTATGCTCTCTGTCTAATTAAAACATTGTATGATGAAAGGATTGAATTATACAGAAAAATTATGCATAGAAAGGTTAGTCAAAACTACTTTGACATTCCTAAATATTTGAGTGGTCATGATGCGTTGCTAGACACCAATCTTGATATATGATTATAAATTGTTTAATTAGAGAATTAAAGATAAATTAAAAGATTTTTAGTTGATCTAAAATTAGATTGTATAATCATTGCTAACATATTTGAAAACCTAATGGCTCTTACATATAGAATGGGTTGAAGAGAGCAAAGTTAATTTAATCAAGTTAGACTTGATTGTAAAGTTTGAGAAACTTTATGATTAAATAAGAGATATTTAAAAAATAAGGATCATTATAAGATATTGAATCTTATATGAGCATAATTTGTATTTAATTAGAATTATTTATAATTCTAATTAAATTTTCATTCAAATTAGATTTTAATTTCAATTAAATTACTAAAACGTCCAAAGCTTATTATAAATAGGCTTAAGCTCTATAGAGCTAGCACTTCTTACTTAATCTTCTCTGTAAAAGTTACAAAGTTCTCTCAACCTATTTTGTGGATATCATTAGAGACTGGACGCTTGTGCAGCTATGGTGGTTGAGACGGATCAATTTTGGAAACGGTTCCAGCGATACAACAAGATAAAGATCAAGCTTTGAAATAAAGTATGAATTAAGTTTTTGCTTTATTATGATTTGTGTTAATCATTTTCTATAATTAAATAGATCTTAGTTTTCAGGAAATCAAAAGTCACAAAAAAATTTCGAGATTATTCCGCTGCTGTCAGGATCGAATCTTAACTTGATTTCTGAACAAAAAAAGTGAGGGGTATTATTCTTCATGGCGAGGCTAGAAGTGGAAGGACGTGGATGGCTAGAGTAACGAGTGAGTGTGCAATTTAAGAATGTAAATTTGATGGAGCTTTATGGCTATATCTAAATAAGCAGTACAGTGAATTGTCTCTTCTCTAGAGCATTGCAAGCTAGTTGTCTCTACTGATGAGTTGGAAGATGAAGAATATAATAAGGAGGACATCAACAAGATGGAGGAGGGGAAACATTAGGAGCTTGAATGGGTGAAAATTTTGCATGATTAGTTCAAGCTATGAAGCTCAATTGTTTAATTATTTTCTAGATTTGGTAGTTTTGTTGTGTGTATCTATGTTGTAGATTAGATTTATAGGATTGGATAAATAAACAATATCCATGTTGTAGATTAGGTTTATAGGACTGGATAAATAAACAATTGTACTTTTGTTGTGTATATACTAACATGAAAAATAAATTTTGAGAATTTTGAAAATCTAGTTAAAAATTACATGACTATTTTACAATTGTAGTGAGATTAATTTTATGTTGTTTTGATTTTATATAACTATTAAATCAAATCCCATCAATATGTAACATCCCGTTACTGAAGTGACGGGTATATCTGTCAATTGGATCTGGTCAGGTTAAAGTACAGGCAAATGTGAATTTTTCATGCATTATAGTTTCTATAGTCATCGAAAAATGATTTTTGATGGCATAAGTATATGAATATATGTACATGTACGACATTTCCCGATTGAATTGTGGAAAATTAGAAATTGTGTGATAAGAGTATAAATGAGTTTTGAATATGGAACTGGAATGAGAAAAATTGAAATTTGAGTGTAGGAATATGTAATTCCAAATTTTATGAATTTATGAAAATTTTTCTGGAATTTTTAGAGAATCGAGTCCGGACCGGAAAAATGGTATAGCGACTGATAAATTGAATTCCGGGTCCGAGATTGATTGGCAATTGATATGAGACTTTTTGAGATATGATTTTAGGATTTATTATTAATTGTTATTGTGAATCGGGAGAAATTAGAATCAGAAATTGGATTGAGGTGGTTCAGATTGGACTTGTGGCAAT
>JANITW010000002.1:31078838-31092601 GCA_027564335.1 Erythroxylum williamsii | reverse complement strand
ACAGTCTACTGTATGAAGCTCTTTTAAAAAAGCTGTTTTTTTAATTGACAGTCAAACAGTCAACTGGCTTTTAAAAACAGCTCTTCTAAGAAAAGTTCTACTGACAAAAACTCTACTGATAAAAGCTCAACCAAACGGACCCTTAGTCATATGATAAATGCTATCTTATTAGTCATAATCTAGAAGACTTAAGCTATTAAGAATTCAACAGAGATTCCAGAAGTTTACCAACCCAAAATTCAAAATTAAAGAGATCATATGATAATAGTAAATGACATCTCAGACCCTACAAAGAAATTTATGATTAAAATTCTTTTAAGCATCAAAAACTAAATGCTAAATCAAATTAACATAGGAGAAAAGTAGTAACTAACATTCTATGTTTATCAAAAGAAATATGATATACAGTGGAAACATGTCTAACCTTGGGAGCTAGCACATTTTACCAAGCAAAATGGACAAGAAAATTCTTCAATAACTACAACCAAAATCATCGAATGCATGAGAGAAGTCGAGGAAAAAAAGAATTAAAGGTAAACAAGTAACTTCAAGGAAAGAAGAAAAGGTAGATTAAAACATACCATACCATATAGGAAGATAGAAGGTACCTTGAGTTTTTTGCAATTTATTATTGTAGTACCTATAGTTTAAAGTCACATTTCCAGCTATCAATATATAGATAAAAAGAAGAAAAGCTTCAATAACATGCAAAAAAAACAAAAAAAAAATCACAAAAATGATTACAAAGGGAAGAATTACCAAATAATATGAGATGATGATACAGAAGAAACGTCACTACATGTATACAAGTGATAAGGAGATCTTTCCTTAACACCATTTTCTTCCATAAATACATTAACTTACACTTGTTGTGACAAATTCTATGAAAATCGGAAAAACAAAAATATTTAGTCAAAAATTAGCAAGGCATTAAGAGAACGAACCATGGCTTTAGATGTATATGGAATTTGCATCAAACACATTTTTCCTCGTCTGAGCTCAACTGTAAGTGCCAAAAAATGAAATACTGGAGATGAACTTCAGATGTATCGAATAATTTATGTCAACGAAAAAAATAACATAAAGGGGTCTAAAAACATAATCAATAATAGGTTACTAACTAAGCCACAACGCAAACTCAAAAATGTTGAATCAACGGCTTCAATTTCACTCATTTTTGGATTCACTGAGAAACCATGTCATAGTTATTTATTAATCCAATTATCAAAAGGCGTTCTTGAAAACTCTAATGGATTAATTAATAGCTGTCAGCTGTAACAGAAATTGGGTCTTTGAGTACAATAAGATGCTCATTAAGTTTCTACAGCAATGGAGTATAAAATAAAATCCTAAGGGAAGTTCTAAAGTCCATGGCCTCTTTAAGATCAGATAAGATATAATTTGATCGGCCACCCACCCATTTTCTTCCCTGATGCCTTGCATGTAACGAGTTCTGTCGAAAGCCTACCCCAATTAACCCCTTAGTTTGCCTATGGATGATCTGCAATAAGTTTGAAGAACAGAAAGTAGCCAATTTACAGTTCGCAGATTAAGGAGAAACGAAAAGAAGACAAAAAGAGAAAAAGAAAGCTAGGGAAGCCTCATGTAGATTGTAGAGCGAATCAGTACCCAAGTGGAGAGCATCCAATATTAATGAAGTTAAATCTTCACTAGTGGACGAAAGGAGTTTGTTGGCGAAATGGAGTTGGGATTTGGGGTAGCCGATATTCTTGCACACTTTGTGTGGGACATAATACGATATATTCGGGATTTCGATATATATTCAGATTGTGCGTCACTAGCAATGTCACTCGTGTTCGTTCTTCATTCTTTGTCACTTCCATTGAAGGACTACACTAGTTAACGAAAGGTGAACCATTGGGCTATGTTAGATTGGATTGTATATTCTATTCTCTCAAGTTATTTATGTTGAAAAACAAGAGAATAAAAAAAGAGGCTGGACTCGGGAACCAGTGCTCTTGATTTTTATCAGTTGCACCCAAGTAAGTACAGAATATGCTCTGGAAGATGAAAAGTGGATTAGCTTTTCTAACACCTCAAACAACAAACAAGTATGAATTAATTAAACACCTATAAGAGACTAGTTTAATGTAGTGGTTGGTACTAATCAAGTTTCTTTTGTCTTCTTCACCGGTGGAAGTAGCGAGTTTGTCCATTTGTTGTGGAAATAAGAGAGATCAGTTAAGCGAACTAGTAAATCCAATACTACAAAAGTAATTAGAAAAAATGAGAAAAGAAAGAAACCCTTTACGTTATATCATGCAACTGTGTAGGAAAAGACGTAAAGTGAATCAGAAAAGCTTATTATGGCTTTAGAAATGGGCCTACTAAGCTCTACCCGTTGTCCTTCTCCACTACTACGCCTACTACTACTCTTCATCAGCCGTTTCTGTCTCTCTCTTCGTCTCTCTAATCAGTGACGTCTTCTTCTCCCAACTTTTCATTAGCTTTAGCTTTTATTCTTACGCAGCTGTGACGGAATCTGAGTCCTTCCTCGCTTCCCACATTCTTCGTTCAGCTTTCCATCTGTTTCGCCAAAGACAGAGAGAGCGCCAAACCCTAGCTAATCAGAATACCACTCACTTTACGTTCTCCGTGAGCAAACCCTAATTAAGCACATTCTTCTCACCAGGAAGAATGGGAAGACGTCCGCCGATGCACTCCACTCAAATCTCAAGCAGAAACGACGAAGAATAGAAGGATATGGGGTGAAAGTTTCTGCAACTGTAGTTTCCAAACCATCCAATCTTGCATACAAGGGTTACGTGGAGAGATGTACATCTAGTTACATTTAATAGTCGATAACATTGAAAAAAGAAGACGCAAAAATGAACTTAAATGGTGTAATTAGTAATTACATTGGAGAAGTGTTAATTGAGATTATTATTATTCATTTATTAAATATAATACCTCGTGATCATAAAATCTTATTATATTTTTTTCCACAACTATCAATCAATTTTAAGTGTAATTAATTAAAAGAATGATTTTTAGAACAATAACTCCTAACTTAAAATATATTTATAATTTAATAATTAGTTATGGGTTTCTAATTCTATTGTATTTTTATGACTTGATCGTTCTAATCTTTTAAGAATTTGAACAGTACTTATTATAAGTAATACTGAGGTATTCTCGTGATAGTTTAGGAGTCCAAATCTTCTTTTCAATATTATAATATTTTATTGTGTCTAATAAATCTCAACCGTTTATTTATATAAATCTTATATAGATTTCACGTGAATCTCACGTAAGTCCTAAAAAATAATTAAAATTTTATAAGATAAAATAAGACAGAATAATAGTAAACAAAAAATCGTATCGGAGTAGAGTCGCCTCCGTTTGGGTACATGTGTCTTTTTATTGGTACAGATGATTATTGCTCGAGTGGAGACCTATTCTAATAATAAAGCTAGGGTAGGGTTTAATTTTTAATAAAATGATGTAGTGGTTCGTTGTTTTGCCTAAGTAACTTGAATAAAACTACATCGTTATGTTAAAGTAGCAAACTAAGCCTTCAATTATCAGGGCGCAACAGCTGCTGGTTGTTCCTTACGGCACATCTGATAAAATTGGAATGATACAAAGCAGATTAGCATAACCCCAATGAGGATGACACGCACAACTCGAAAATTTGGGAGGAAAACCTTACAGCATATTAGATATAAGCAAAACTTTACAGCATATCAGTTATATTTATTCTAAAACTTTACAGCATATTAGGTATATTTATTCTACTTTTGTTTAATAATTTCGTCTTCCACGTTTGCATTACTTAATGAAGATCTATAATTTTTTTTCATTTTTTCCTGTTATTATTTTATTTTAATTATTTATTATGACTTTATTCTATGTTTTTTAATTATATCTTTTATATTTATTTGACTTTTTTAAATATTTTCATGTTACGTTATATTTGAGTCTATCGAAAATAGTTTCTCTATTAAATAAAAATAATGCTACACACTATCAAATCTTTTAAGATTTTACATTTGTACGAGATTCAACTGAGTGTTTGAAAATTCATATAAGGCAATAGTTTACTCAATGATATTAACGTAATCTTGGCTTGCTCAAACCCTGGGATCTCAGCTACTCAATGTTCTGTAAAATCGTATCATGTAATGCAATCCGATCAAATTATTTTTTTATTAACAAAAATTAGGGTTCTTTTTCTAAAATCAAGTTGGGAACTAGAAAAGGGAAAAGTGACGTCTGAACTAAGCTGTTTTAGTTACAGGATCTGACTATCATATTGGTGAAATTGCATTTCGACTTATAATTGAAGGTTGTTCACATGCAAATATTGGAACTCAGGTCCCTTAAAGTACAATTATCATAGACACCAAACGACCTGAAAAACCAAAAACAGTCTTGAAAAGCTTGCGTGTTTTGCTTCAAAATCCATTTGGCACTTTACTGTACATGAATGTGACGTTATGGTCTCCAGTTAATTACTAAATTACAGATAATGCCGCTATTTATTTGAAACGTGATTCACCTTTTACAACTATATAGGCTCGCTTATACCATTATCAAGTATTAAAAGTAAATCCGTCTGTCAATTTGCTGTTAACTCGTGTATGGATTAGTTTGAAGTCTTAATAATTGGCAAATTCGTTATCATTGACAAATGTTGTTTCTCCTCCCTGCCCTGGAGCTGTAACTGCAAGTGTATGGTGATTTTGCTGGTTTTATTTGTTCAAAGAAAAAGGTAGGAAAATAATGAGACGGGAGAGAATAAAATCACAGCAAATTCACTGTAAGAAAGCACAGGTGGGTAAGATTCCTCGACCCCCTTGGCTGCAAGTTGATGTGTATGGAAGGAAACAGCTCGTTGCTTTCATGGACGATACATGTGTATGGCCCATTTCTTACATCAAACGACTAATGCATACACGTTCAGTACCTTGGATGTATAGGGTGCATATCTAGGGAGACAATGAAGAAAAGGACAACATGCTCAACCTGGTTTGGAGCTGTTTGCCACACGATTCGTTTACAGTGTTGTGAAGCTAGAGAAAGCTACACAGGCAGAGGTGGCTATTACTGAGCTTTATATATCCACTATTAAATTAAATGAATTGAAAAAATGAGACTGATAGAGAGACATTCGGACTGTCCCACAAACTTTGCCAGCTTTTTTTAAGCAGCTGAAGCCCACTCTTTTCAATGCTTAATGGTTCTTGATTAGATGCTGTGATTGTGACAATCATAATTATGAGCTCCATTAGAAAGTTATTTCTACATTGCAAAAGATTTTAGTCAGTAAAGTATTCAGCAGGATAAGCTATGAGTTTTATCTCGACCCAGCTCATGCTCATCATCATCTAACTGCTACTCCTGCATTATTTGCGACAACAGTCTCATTGTCCATAATTTTGCTTCTGGTAATTGCATGTTAAAGGCAAAAGATTTACAGTAGCAACTTAACTTGTATGAAAAAAAAGAGAGAAATTAGAGAAATACTACTGTTTGAGATGTTGGGTATTGGCCTTGGGGCTGGGGTTCAGGCTCAGGTTCTGCCGTAGAAGAGGACAAAGTAGGTATTGAGTGGACAGATTGATAATCAAAGCACCAGGCAAGTAGAGAAAGAAAGTGAGAGTATAGTACTACTCTATACACAGAGAAGAGTGAGAATTGTACCCAAGAAAACCTCCATGGCACTGCACTCTCCCTCGATTTGATCGTTCTTTTCTCTATCTATCCATCCCCCATCCTTTTGCTTGTCTCCAAAGCCTTTTTATCTTTCTCTCTCATTTCTTTGCCAGTAATGGCAGTACATCAGTGGCAGTGCGAGAAAAGAGGGAGAGAGTTTTCATCGGGAAGGTAAAGCTTTGCTTCAGTGCCCTAAAGATTACACCTTTCATGAGCCACCGCCTCTCTTCTACCATTTTTCTATTCTACACCTCTCTCTCTCTCTCTCTGCATACACCCGCGTGCATTCTGCTGTTCCAATGAAAAGCTCTCTCGCTCACTCCTCTGTTTAACCCGTTCGTCTATATCCTACAACTACTACTAGAAAGAGCAAGAGAGGAAGAGTTAATGCTCTTATACCAGAAAGATAAACACCTATTTTCCCAAAGGAAATCGAGCAGTCTTTAGCAAGCGGCACAAAGAACCCCACCAACAAGATAACAAAACTGACTCACTCTTGCTGCTACTATCACTATTTGGGATTTCCTGTAAAAAGGCTGTTTAGTGAAGCATAAATCTCGGGAGACCACTGCACATACATAATGTAACTAAAGTTTAGTTTGCGTAGGAAAGAGAATGAGATACTGAAATAAAAAGATCGACAAAAAAAAAACAAATGTTACTACCCTTAGTATAATACCAAACTACAAGTGAACAACTAGTTATTACAAAGAGGATAGGATAGGTGCGTGAGAGAGATACTTAGCTTAGAGAGAGAGATAATGGAGGATGGTTCTAATGCCACTTCTTGTATGATGGCTTTTGGAGACACCAGTAATGGACTATGTCCTATGATGATGATGATGCCTCTCATGACTTCGCATCACCACCATCATCATCATTCTAATGCAGACTCATCATCAAGTGCCATGTTCGTTCAGCTACATCCTACCAACAATCAAGAACAAAACCGCAATAGCAATAACGGGGGCTCGTCTATGATTCTTGAAGACAACCACACCAACACGGGCCGTTATCTCATGGAGAACACCGACGCCAACTGTGCTTCTGTTAAAGCCAAAATAATGGCGCATCCTCACTACCACCGTCTCTTGGCCGCCTACGTCAGTTGTCAGAAGGTGAAGAAATTGAGAAAACTGCATCCTTCTTTCCTAGCGGAACTAGCTTGTGGCTAGCTAGAACCCATCACAATAAACTCCCTTAAACCCCTAATATACAGTGTAGTTCTGTTTGTGGGTTTGAAGGGTTATGGGGCAAGAGTTGGTGCCTCTTGTGTTATGCAACCACAATATCTTGAATCTTCATTCTCCCAGAAGAAAAACTGACACATTTCGGCCATTTTTGTACAAATGACAAGTCTTACATTTCTAAGAAGCCCTTTTTCTTATTTTTTAGATCATGCTCTAAGAAAGGAAAATCTCCATATTTTCGAATTATTTTTAACTTAATTAAGCATACCGAAATGGATTTTCAGTCCCTAGAAAGTGAGAGGTCAGAGCCTTTCGAAGTAATTATATTATGTGTCAGAGACTTCTAGTATTGGTTATATACTTCTTTTTCGTGGCAATCTTCAGGTTGGAGCACCACCTGAGGTGGTTGCTAGATTGGAAGAATCTTGCGCATCTGCAGCAACAATGGGAACCGGTGGAACTAGCTGTATTGGTGAAGATCCAGCTCTTGATCAGTTCATGGAGGCATATTGTGAGATGCTTACCAAGTATGAGCAAGAACTCTCTAAACCATTCAAAGAAGCCATGCTTTTTCTCCAGAGAGTTGAGTGCCAATTCAAAGCATTAACAGTTTCTTCTCCAAATTCAGGTGATATAGCCTCTCTCTATCTCTCTCCCAAACTCGCACACGTCTTCGGTTGTATGTGTGTGTACGTCTTTTTTATTACCCCCTCTAGGGTCATAAGATCTTCCAACTGTTCTTTTACTTGTTTATAGTTCATAAGTTTTGTGTTGGGTGTAGACAACCAGCCGTGCATGTCTTTGGTTCCAAGTAAGATATTATTATTTTTTATTTGAGAACTTGTCCAAAGCCTATTTCCTGAGTTGGTTTTTTCATTTTCTTCTTCTTCTTCTTCTTCTTCTTCTATGTATCGTATCTGTAACTGTATGATGTGCTAGGGTATACATACCACAGACAAGTTATTACTTCTTGCACACCTTGGCTTCATAAATATTCCCTGATTTGATTCTCTCCTTGGTAGTTGTGTATTTTCATGTCCTTTCCTGGTTTTATCTGAGTTTTACCACATATACAGGTGTCTGTCTTGAAAGTTTCTTTCATGATTTTGGAAACAGGAGGAAGATTTCTTGTCATTGCCATTCTTTCACATGTATGCGTCTACTTCTTCTCAACTTGAATTACAAGGCTAGGCTTAGTAAGGGAGTTTCAATAGTTCCAAACTCAAGAGTCTCGTTGCAAGGTTTAAGTGAATTATATCATAACTATCACTAGTAATTCGTGTGGAGAACATGTCTGTTAACTAAGCTAACGATAAGACACAAGCCAGCCGGACTACATGCGTTGAAACTCTAGATCTTCTTATCCTGCTGTTTCTATTTTAGGGTTTTTCTGGAATTGATTGCCTTCGTGGAGAAGCATTATAGAAGATGAATGACACTTTGACCTGGTTTCTCATTATGATTTTATTAAAGACGAACTGCACCCTAGTTTTGAGAAGATTCACCAAATACTGTGGAAGTGAACTGCACCCAGATGGAGGAATTTATAAGCCTTGAAGACATTTTAAGACAAAAATTCTATTAATTGCTGCCTGCATTATTATGACAAAACTTCTATTAATTGCTGCCTGCGTTATCTGCAGGTTCATCTGACTAGCAAAAACTATATTCCCGTTAATATATAATGCATGTTCTCTACTTGTGCTTATTAGATAATAAACTTGAATTATGATTGTTAGAGTCCTAGTTAAGAGTCATTGTTTAAGTTAAATAGTAGTAGTTTAGTTTATCAAGAATTGGTTTTTGCAAGCCTATATTTATATGGGCATATTTCATGTTTTATTTAATGCCAATTTACCTTATAATACAGAAGATTGTTTAGCCTCTATACCTCTGTTTCTTTTGCCTCTTCCATATGTTGCTGTCCAACGATGCTTTCTAATTGTCGTTGACCTTTTCTGCTAAGAAAGATAAAATCATAGTTCCAGAGTGGCTCTTTAGAAAGAACTGGAAAAGAAATAAACAAAATGACATTAGTTTTAACTGAGATTCAACAATTCACCCTCAATCTCCTGTTTCCTCCCTTTTTTTTCCTTGTTCAGTTACCAGAATAACTTGGGTTGATGACATGTATATTGCTAGGTTTAACGGCATGTTTCTTATTGCAGTAAGTAAACTTCCATATTTCATGTTGCAGTAAGTTAAAACATCCATGTTTCATATTGCGGTAAAATAAACATTAAAATCCATATTGTATTTGACATGAAAATAAATTGGTGGTTCGTGTTTCAAAATGAAACTTATCGCTTGCTGTTATATAAAATCTAAAAAGTCTTTGTCAAGAGACACCTGTACTTCGTGATCTAAGCATTGATTTGATCATTTAATAGATATTTTGAGAAACTGAATGATTGTCGGAGTTATAGAGGTGTGAAATATTAGTACTTTCTAATGTTTGCTTTGCATGTAGTTGGAAAGTGGAATTGAAAAGTGATGTGCTTCAATTGGTTTTGTGCTTCGACTAGCAGGCCAATCAGAACTATTATTAGAAATGTGGTTTGCTGGCAATATGAGGAAGGGAAATGAGTTTCCCGATATTACAATTCCAACTTCAATTTCAAGTTTCTCCAAGTATTGCTTAATCAAATAAAATTCAGCCCTTAACCTATCAGGCTTAGTGTGTGGATGAAGTTAAGAGTTGTTGTTCAGTCCTGGAAGTGTTGGAGTTGATATATTTTTAATGTGTAGAATGGTCGGTTTGTCTACCTTGTGAAACATAACTATTTTATTCATCTTTCTGGTATTTCAGTATTGAAAAGAAGCTTAGTATGAGTGAAGGACTATATTTTGGCTTAACCTTTAGGTACAGCATAACAATTTGGTAAAGTGGCATGCGTTGATATTATCAGTTTTCACTATGGTTCGGCATTTGCAAACTTTTTACTATTGTCCAGTTCCTTTTTTCATTAACACCTGCATAGAGGCTAAAGTGTGACATGACATGGAAACTGTGACTTATTGGGGATATATTCATGCTGAGTAGTGAATTGCAGTGTTTGATTTGATAAGGTACCTTTGTAGACAGGTATAAGTTCATATTTTGCAGGGATTCGTCTCAATATTTTCCTTTTGATCTGTCTGACGTATATAAATATAGGACATTTGTGCCAACTTGTGATTCCTGCTCTAAAATGTTCTCTAATTTTTCATGGAACTATCTTGTGTAGAATGACTATGATTCGTTGGGACTTTATTCCCAAAAGAAGGGCAATTAAAAGAGAAGTTTATGTGCCATATTTAAATGACTAGATAAAGAAGACATCAATGTCAAACAGTTAATTTGTAAAACAAGCAATGCAAGTCATTAGATTGCAATTTTAATTATTCTGTGTGGTGGGGTTACCTCAGTCAATGAGTCTCACGCTATACAGAAACGTGGCCATATTTTGTTATCTTTGCATTTCCACATCCTGTAATAGTTAACTTAGAAGATGTGAAGGTCAAGGGAGCTGACCTATAAGCCATGAGGAATTAATGGTTGCTGACATAGTGGGCTGGCTGCTATGTGGAACTGTTAGCCAAAGGGAAACTTTCCATGGGCAAGTCATCTCTTAATTAATGGGTGATGTATTTGGTAGGAATTGCTTTTTTTGTTTGTTTGATGCTTTAACTGCTTCTGGTTTAGCAGGTAGAAAAGGTTGATAATTGCTTGTTAAAATCATTCTTTCAAGTGAATAGGAATGCTGCAATATGTTAGAGCTTAAAACTATGACAGCAGTAGCTTGTAATGAAGGTAAATTTCTTGCACTTCAATGGGATGCTTACTTGTATGTGGTGCCATCAGGCTGTGGTGATCTGAATGACCGGAATGGATCGTCAGAAGAAGATGTTGATGTGAATAACAACTTTATAGATCCCCAAGCAGAAGACCAGGAACTGAAGGGTCAACTGCTCCGAAGGTACAGCGGATATTTGGGCAGCCTGAAGCAGGAGTTCATGAAAAAGAGAAAGAAGGGGAAATTGCCAAAAGAAGCCAGACAGCAGTTGCTGGATTGGTGGAGCAGACATTACAGGTGGCCCTATCCTTCGGTATGCAAATCCCATATCCTTTTCAAGTATTCCATGATTGCCGCATGGTTATTGTCCATAAGCAGATAATAATTTGCCTAGATTGGTGTTGCATTCAAGTGTTCGGCAATAAGTTTGGTGTTTGTGAGTTATCTTGGGGACACAACGCTTTGAAACTGTCCCACCCTCTCCACACCAACATCTCTTGTTTTCCATTTTAGCAATTAGGTGCCTGGGGTCACTCTCTTGCAATCTACCACCTACCGTGTTCTAGGTCAAATTTTTTATTGCTTATAGCAAGATAAAACACGAACAGTTGTATGTATGGATTCTTCATATTTCTTGACAATGCCATAATTAGTTAACTTTTGTAGGTTACCCTAGCCTATTACGGTTTCATTATGCTTATTTAGCATAGAAATGGGATTTAAAGCGAACCTGTATAGGTAATAATGATTGGTGACATTTCGAGACCTAGTGGTCTTATCTGGCTTGTTACCATTAGTTCACTCGGATAGACGGCATTGCTTAATCATATACCTACTCACGAAAAAAGCAGAACCAACCAACCAACGTAATTGGCTGTGAAATGTCTCATTTATCTATACATATGTTGTGAATTGAGCATTTATCCTTTGTCTCGCAACAGGAATCTCAGAAGCTGGCTTTGGCGGAATCTACTGGTCTGGATCAGAAGCAAATAAACAACTGGTTCATCAATCAAAGGAAACGACATTGGAAACCATCAGAAGATATGCAGTTTGTTGTGATGGATGCTAATCATCCTCATTATTACATGGACAATGTGCTGGGCAACCCTTTTCCGTCGGACTTCGCCCCGGCCCTTCTGTGAAGACCATCTCCTATGGTGCATTTCTTGGTGCACCATAACGTTTAATTATGTTGTGTACTGGCTTAGTAATAGTAAACAACTGAATATTAAACGAGAACTTTTCTATATATAATTGTCTCTATAGGGTAAGGATTTTGGAGTACTATTTCGGAGATGCAGGGGGTTAATGTTATTTATGAAACTTGTTATGGCAAGCGTAGAAGCATGCAATGCAAAGCCTAATTACGACGTGGGCATGGGCAGCAGATGCTAACACTAGTGTCACAAGTAATGCTCAAATGCACGGATATGATTATATGAAATTAAAACCTAAGCTAATGGGCTTTCTAATGGTTAGTGAGTAGTATGTTAGTAACAGCATAGTCGGATTGGACAAGCTATTTTGTCGGTTGAAATTGATGTTTGGTTATGGTATTTAAACATGTTTCGCTTTCCATTTAATTTGATCTGCACTCTTGATAAAAAAAGTGTACGCTGTAATTATGTTAAATATGTCTTGTCTAATGAGTTAACACTAATTGAAGGAAGGTAGGCCTTACTTCTTAAATATGACAAAGTCCGTTTTGGACTTTTTACTTGCTTTTCAAGGCTACCTTGTGTTTGCTACATTATCACAAGTCCCTTCACATTATCACAAGGCCCTTTTGAACTTTTTACTTGCTTTGCAAGTCTCCCTTGTGTTTGCTTTAATGTAGCCTGAATTTGTTCTCTCTCAGTTGTGAGAAGCTATTAGAATTACTCTCACTCATTTATGTCCTAAATCTTAAGCCTAGTGGATGATGACTCTAAGAGAAAAATATGAGGAAGAATTCAATGTGTGAAATGTGTGTGAGAGAGAAGTGAATGCCAATAAAGGAGAGTTAGATATTGCCACAAGTAACTAATTATTTTTTGGCTTTGCTTTCTTGTAAGACTAAGTTTACTTATCCACTTTGGTTTATTTGTGTCAATGTCGACATTATTTTGCTACATCTCTCCCTTGTACATATTGGTATCATACTATTTTGTTACATCTCTCACATATACCCATTAGCAACAAATGCTTTAGAAAGAGCAACACATGCCTGTTCGTAGCAATAAATACTTTGTTCGTAGCAACTCATGTTGTATTTCTCAACTTCAAATATTTACTCTCATTATCATACAGGAAGTGGAGTGTGCGACCATACAAGAAAGGTATTGACGAGGATCATGACATTAAGTCATCATCAAACTAACGTAACATCACTTAAGATCTCTCATTATACTTCAAATTATATCTAATCACATTAGATTTTGCATCTCTTATCTATCTTTTCATACATAACTATGCACAACCCCACAGTGTATTTGTACTTATGGTTACCATATAGATAACTCATGCTTATCGACAACTAATGTCTTTGTAACCGCTCGGGTAATGAATTGCAAATATCTTCTATGATATTAAAATGATTTTTCCTTAGACACTCGTGTCAATCGATGAAGTCTTGATTGCTTTTCTAGTCATTCTCTGTTATACTGCTTCATTCCTAACCCTTGGATAATATGCTAAAGTAGCAACACCAATTCTCAATTTCATGTCATATGCCAAAGTTCTGAAGGGTTATCCATAGGACTCACATAGTCATGGACGGATCCACATTGGGAGCAAGTGGGGGCACTTGCCCTCACTGCATCCAAAAAATTATATATAAAAAATTATTATTTTAAGTTTTGATCTCATAAAAAAATAAAATTTTGTCCTCATTAAAATTTTGTCTCCGCTCAAAAAATTTTCTGGATCCATCCCTGCATATAGTAATGAAGAAGGGACCTATTCATCACTTCCTTATTCGATCCTTTTAAGCACATGCTGTATGAAGTGTATGCTATGGCGGAGCTCCCATAAGGGTTAGTCACGCTCTAAATTACACCATCCAATCACTCCACAAAGTGATCGACTTGAGCCACCACAAACTTAAATCTGACTTCATTTAGGTTACATGGATACA